>JAJPUD010024982.1:0-18103 GCA_023553655.1 Myrmecobius fasciatus
CACACAGGTAGCTAGTAGCAGAATTTGGATTCAGACCTATATTACCTGACTTCTGTTTCACATACCATCCACCTCTTATGCTAAGCCTAGGAAACCTGGATTTCCATATGGGTTAAATTTCCTCCTCATTCCTCTTCCTCCTCATCTGTCCTTTTATCCATCACCGAGCTACCTCTGTTGTATTACCATTCTAGTAATCCTCTGTCTGCCCAGAGAGACACGGAACTGTTGACTTAAACTGAGAGATAGACTGAAGAGAAGAGACTAAGAGATGATGTAATGAAAGATTCTGCAGTGACTTCAGTATTAATTGCTAACTACCACACTTTTTCACCCCTCAGCCCTCCCTAGTCCTGACTAAAGCCATACTCCTTTGGGATTCCCAATAGTGTTGGTATTTTTAAGATCTTTTATTAGAGAGGAATGCTTTTAATCAGGCCCATTCACTTTGGTGAAAAACAGGTCTGCTGGAAAGCTGGAGGAGCTGGGTGTTAACCAGCACATGGGGGAGGAATGCAAATTGCTATCAGATTCCCATCCTGAATGGAGAAGGGGGTAGAAGCAGTCAGCCAGGATGGGTGGGAGGAGAGAGGGAGTACCAAGAGGGAGACCTTTCATTTACACCTACATTCTTGGCACAGCTTGCAAAATGCCAACTGCTGAAATAAGCAGAAGTTAGCTAACGCCACAGAGCCTTTTCCTGGGTCACCGTTTTTCTTTCCATTTATTTTCAGATTGGTGTTCCCAGAGGAGGGAGCTGAAAATAGCCCAAAGTGGGCTGGGAATAGAAGCAAATGATCTTGGGATTCAGGTTGCTCTTTTCCTGCATAGAGAGTCTGACTGATTTGTGAATGGAGTCTGAGGTAGTAAAGCTTGCTAAGGATGTTCCTTTTGGGCATGGATGCTAGGTATTGCCATTTGGGGTGTGGCCAGGGAGCATAAATAAATGGAAAGAACATCCTGCTGGATCCACGCAAACATCCAAGGGGCTCTGATTTGTCTTTCTAACATTCTCTTGGGGATAATATGTTCTCATTGGCTCCTTCAGGGCAGCAGAACCTCTTCTCTCAGCTGGACATCATACCAAAGCTTAGCACAGTGCTTGGCACATAGTAGGCACTCAATAAATGTTTACTGATTAATTCTTGTGTAATGTGGCAGGGGATGGGGAGCAAGAGGGAAGTGGAGGTAGCAATGATGGGCACCTGAAAGGAAGAGATCTCAACTAACTTGTGCTTTCCTGGGTCTTGTGAACTTAAATTGAAAGCTGCTCTCAAAAAAGTGATTTCTATCTCATATGCAATGCTTCCCTCCATCTTCTCCAATTAGGAACCCAAAGAGGCAGAATACATTGCATTTTGCATTCAGAGAAGGTACAAGGTCCTATCTCTTGATTTCCATCTTGGAATTCTATCTCATATTCAATGTTTCCCTCTATCTTCTCCAATTAGGAACCCAAAGAGACAGAAGGCATTGCATTTTGCATTCAGAGAAGGCACAAGGTCCTATTTCATGATCTCCATCTTGGAAGGACAGAATCTGAGGCATAGGGAACTTTACCCTTCTGTAATAGCCAGAAGTCCACCGGATCAGCTCAGTTGGAGCCAAAGCAATAGGGAATAAACCTAAGACCCTGCAGTTGGTGAGGCATCCTCCAGAATGAATACCTGCCCTCAAAGAACTTCTCTTCTTGGGTAGTAGGTAGCCTATGACTGCATATTATGGTTTTGTGCTTGATTTTGTATAGTGACCTTTTGATGCACCTTGCATTTTGATGATGTGTCATCTATCTTTACAGATTGGAGGAGATAAATTATATGTTAACACGTAAGTCTGGTGTTCTCTGAACAGGTACAAGCCTCTGGGGTTGTTGTCTTATGGGCCTTCATTTCTGCTACTGAAAAGACCATACTTAGCTCTTATGTGAATTAAATGTTGTGTGTCATTTGGAACATTTTCTCAGTTGACCTGATGCCCTGTTGTTCAGTCCTTAAAAGAGAATCCCCTATTGCATGCCCTCTTTGTCATTCCTTACTAAGCCTTTTTACCCTTTCAAGCTCCAACATTTCACAATTCTTTTCTACATATATCTTTAATTTCTTTCCCTGTCTCCTTCCTCCTTCATTTTTTGCCTCTTATCTATTTGATTTCATTCTCTTCCTGACAGAAGCGCCCAAAGGCACTGTTTCACCAAGAAGAGTTTCTCATCTCTATACTAAAATGCACATTTTGTAAAATCTCAACATGCTATTCATCCAGATTCTTGGAAGATGTTTGCTGCATATAAGATCAGTCCTGTGGTGATAAATATGCATAGATGCCTAACCAGAATTGTGTCTAGGTCTACTGTGCCTTTGGAATAAAAGATCAGCATCACTAGGACAAATGGTCTCCCAAAAGCAATCACCAGCCAGGGACCAATGTCTTGTGTATGACAGAGAGTGAACTCTGAGAACTAGATAGGTTCCCTCACTCTATAACCAAAGCTGACTCTGTCCCTAACTTTCTATCCCAATTCTGTTCCCTCAGTATTAAATGAAAGGGCAATGTGGTATAATGTAGAAAGACAGAAAGAGTAGTTTGCTAACAAAGACAGTCATTATGAGTCACTTTATCTTGGCTTCTAAATATTTCAAGGTACCATGTGAGGTCCATTTTATTGATGAAGATTACAAGCTCTCCACAACTCTGAAGATGGTCTTCAAGAGTTGCTATGGCCACAAAATCCATCATCTTATGGATGACATGGTGATAAATTTTGCATTGGACTAGTCTGATTTATGGTCCACAAGTACCCATTCTGTTGTTCAGTCTAGATTCTGAGTGTTTTCAGCTAGGACCTGCCAGAGATTTGTATTATTCAAGTATACCTGAAGTTAACTCAATACCACAATGAGGCACCAGAGGAAAAGCAGAGGCTTACAAACAGTTGGATGAATTCATTTGATTGCTTGAATTGAACAAGTATAGAGAAAATAACTGAGATAGACATACCTTAGAAATAGGCACAAAAATTTAAAACCTCAGATTTAGCTTTAGGTCAGACCTGAAATGGTTTTCAGGTCATGACTTCTCCCAAGATTCTGCATTAATTGTGTCACACCACCATTATTACCAATTTGGGATGCGATGTTTTAGGAGGATATTTAGAAGATGGTGGGAGAGTGGGGGAACCAAAGGCTATATTATTTGTGGAACAGCTGAATAAGTTGGGGTTTTTAGGCTAAAAAAATGAAGAATCAAGAGTGGACAGGATCACTGTTCAATTATTTGAGGGACTATTGTATGGAAAAGGGAGAAGAAGGAGAAGACTTGTACTGTATACTTCTAAGAGGAATGACCAGGGCCAATAGAAGAGGAATTACAGGGAAATCAATTTTTGTTCAGAATAAAGAAGAGCTTTACCTCATTAGATCAATTCAAAATGGAATAGGCTACTTTTTGAGGGAATTAGTTCTCTGATGCTGGAAAAGTCAAGAGTAGGTTAGATAATAATCAATAAGGGACATTGGCACCACGGAGTTCTGGGAAGGAATTTTGATTAGAACTCTAAGGTTCTAAATTATATGATTTTGTGACTTTCCTCTCATTCTATAACATGTTAATTTTGTTTTTTAAGAGTTCTTTGAGTAGTAATGAGTAGTAGAAAAAAGCACCAAACCTTGAGTCAGGAGGGACCTGGTTTAAAAACTACTTCTAAAGTAATAATGATGATAGCCAATATTTATATAGTGCTTTAAAGTTTGCAAAGCGCTTTACAAATGTCTCATTTAATTCTCACAACAACTCTACATATAGGTGTTATTATTATTCCCATTTTACAGATGGGGAAACTGAGCAAACAGGGTTAAGTGACTTGCCCAAGATTTTACAGTTAGTTATGTATCTGGAGCCAGATTCAGAATCAGATCTTCCTGATGCCAGGTCCAGCACTCCAAAACACTGACTACCTCTGTACCTCTAGGGATGGGAGTATGACAAAGGGCAAGTCACTTCAAACTCTTTAAATCTCAGTTTCATCATCCTTAAAATGGGAATAATGACATCTACAGTATTTAATTCACTGAAGTGTTATGAAGATCAGTCATAATAACATTACAAGGACTTTGCAACCTTAAAGAACAATTAACTGTGCCAAAAAGATTCAGTGACTTTTTTTTTTTTTTTTTTTTTGCTGAGGCAATTGGGGTTAAGTGACTTGCCTAGGGTCACACAGCTAGGAAGTGTGAAGTGTCTGAGATTAAATTTGAACTCAGGTTCTCCTGACTTCAGGGCTGGTGCTCCATCCACTATGCCACCTAGCTGCCCCTGTGACTTGACTTTTTTAGCTTAGGGACAAGTCACTTCATTTAACTCCATACATCTTTCTACCCCCAAAAGAAAATGATGGATTTGTCATGAGTCTCCAGAAAATAGTATTTCCCAAATTCATCTGGCAATAGAACACTTTTTGTCTTTTTCTTGAGACTGGTTTGAGGGTTCACAGTTTTCCATGTCTTGGAGGTGACTGTTTCCCTAGAGATTAAAGGGGGCAGGGACAACTGGAGCTGTCCAGCAGCACAGATTTATAGGGTTCCATAGAGCAAGATTTGCCTTTTGTCATCTAAGCAGAAAAGTTCATCCCCAGGAAATAGTCCACAAATAAAAGAAACTGTTCATGAAACCCATATTCCTGTTGAAAGCCTGGTATGGAGTCTGTCAGTCTGACCCTGATTCTCGACATTTCCCTCCCCCTCTCCCTACCCTCTTATTTTTGAGCCTAGTACTGAAGTTATTTTCATTCCTTACATTGTTCTCCACCTATGGGCTCTTAGAAGTTAGTGTCCTGGTATCCTGTAACCTATATCCTGGATCCTGGACACAATGCTTCTGGCACCTTCCTGCACAGGAAACTCCCAGATATAGTCTTTCATTTCCCCATCTGAGGAAGCTCCCATATCAGGGAGCTATCTCATACTTGGCGAGTGGCAAATCCTGGCCCCCCAACCCTATTTTGGGATGGAGCTGGGAGAAACAGTATACTTTTAAAAAAAAATAATGACTTTTTATTTTTCAAAATACATGCAAAAATAGTTTTAAACATTCACCCTTCCAAAACCTTATCTTCCAAATTTTTCTCCCTCCCTCCTCCAACAGCAAATAATCCAGTATAGGTTAAATATGTGCAAATAACAATATACTTCTAAATATGTTAACAATTTGTAAACACTGGTCTTGAAGATTGGGGACAGTGTGCATGTAAACAATTGGGAAAATTTAGAACAAAATGAGAAGCAAAACTTTTGATTCTAGGGAAAAAATTCTTCACATTTTAAATATAGATCATAGAATATAAAGCTCAAAGAGACTTTAGAGTTAATAGAATTCAATCCCTTCAATTTACAGAGAAGAAAAATGAAATCCTGAGAGATGCCATATATTATGTGACACTAGACAAGTCATATCACTCCTATTTGCTCAAGACAGTAACCCAGGATGTATCTACTAAGGGATTGGTGAAAGAAGTTTCTCACGCTTGTGAACTCAGAAAGCCTCCCTACTCCTTTCAAAATGGCAAATAAATGGCTTGTAAGCCAAGAGTCAAATCCAGGCTTTCTAATTCCACATCCAACACTTTCCTCACTATACGAATAGCTAACTATTTTCTCTTGGAACTAGATCTATAATACATGTTCAATAAAGCACAGCTTAGACATGATGTGCCAGCTCCTATAAAAATTCATGTAGGGAGGGACTCTGGAGGACAGCTGATCTAACCTCCAGTACAAAGGTGGTATTTGGTTTTTATCAATGAATAAATGCTTAGGTATGTGTAAAATTCTAGCAATCCCCTTGAAACAGATCAGTGAAAGATATTCAGAAAAATCATTTTAAAAAATCCCTTTTAAAACTGGCATCAGGATGAAATGATTTCCAAATCCAATCTGATATTTGACAGATACACTTAGAACTCCTCTTTTTTCTTTTTTTTTTTCTTGCTAGGCAATTGGGGTTAAGTGACTTACCCAGGATCACACAGTTAAGGAAGTGTTAAGTATCTTGAGATCAGACTTGAACTCAGGTCCTCCTGACTTCAGGGATGGTGCTCTATCTACTGTGCCACCTAGCTGCCCCAAGAACTCTTCTTTTTTCTTCCTTTACCTGTTCTCTACTTCCTGACTTATAGCTTGTAGCTCAAGAATTTTATTTTATTCAGTTTATCTGAATTCACATGACCTAAATTTGCTAGTCTCAAAGAAGCAGTGTGGCATAATGGACAGCCTTCTGGGCTTGGAATCATGAAGACCTGGTTCTAATCCTACAACTTCCCCTCTATCCCAATACATCCTCTAATTGTTTTCAAACAATTTTTACAGCATTCCTTAATCCTTTCACTAACTGTTCATTATTAGAGGCAGCTAGGTAACTCAGTGGATAGAACACTGGGTCTGGAGAAAGGAACATCCTAGTTCAATTGTGTTACACTGAATAAGTAATTTCACCTGTTTCAGTTTCCTCAACTTTAAAATGGGAGTGATGATTATTAGTGCTTATCTCCCAACGTTATTGTGAGAATCAAATAAGATAACAATTGTAAAGGGCCTAGCACAGTGCCTGACACATTACAAACATTTAGTGAATGTTTATTTCCTTAAATTTTTTACAATTTTGTAATGATAATTCAGAGAACACTGTTTTCTGTCATGGAAAGAGATCAAGGGAATCTGAATGCTAATTTTTGCTTTATCACTAGTCCATTCTGTAATCTTGGGCAGGTCTATGCCATTCTCCAGCTTCCCTTTTCTTTAACCGTTAAATAAGAGTGCTATCTTAAATGATCTCTAAGGACTCTTCCAGCTCTGAAATTCTATACTTCTAAATCAAGGGTAATCTCATTTTAGCAGTAGACGCTTGAACCAAATGACATACATTATAATAATTTACTGCCAAGGATAAAAATTTCCTCAATATGTCAGGTGTCTAATCAACTACACGCATGCCCAAGATGGTTCTCAGAGCAATTTTAATACTGATCACTGCCACCTTACCCCCTCCCTTCTATCCCTTCCCCCCAGAGTGGTACTTCTGTGTCATAAGAATTAACATGGTGAAAGGACCTTTCTGATGTTCTCCTGGAACATACTCATTCTGACTCCACCACAGACCAGTCTCCCAATCTGGCAAATCAAAAGAATAGGAGTTTAAAACATTGAAACATTTATTTTAAAAATAAAAATAGTACTCTCCAAATCATAGCCAAAATGAGTCTGAAGATGACCAGTATGTATAGTTAGTAATTATGAATCATGCTATAATTTCATTTATAAGAAACATTTATTAATGTTTATCCATTATGTCCAAGGGCCAAGTACTATGGAGGAAATAAAAGTGAATTTCATATGTTAGCCATGTGACCATGGGCAAATCACACAATATCTATAAACCTCAGTTTCCTCAACTTTAAAAAGTGCGTAATAATAGCATCTAGCATTTAATTAGCACTTTAAGGGTATTATCTGCCTCATAGAGTTATCATAGGACAGGCATTTTATAAATCTTAGGGCACTTAATACATGTGCATTATTAACAGTGATAGCAATAATTAGACACAATTATCATTCTCAAGGAGTTCAGAATCTAAAAGGGAAGACAATATAAATCAGGGCTTGATTTATTAATTTGTTGACTTAAGTGATGGAGAAGCTGTTAATAAAAATTAAACTTAAGTGCAAGTCATTTAACCTTGTTTGCCTCACTTTCCTCCTCTGTAAAATGGACTGGAGAAGGAAATGGCAAATCATTCTAGTATCTTTGCCAAGGAAACACTTAAGATCATAACAAGCCAGACATGACTGAAAGGATTGAATAACAAGAGTTAGGGAAAGGGAATAAGTATTCTTTGAGTACCTATTATGTGCCAGGCACTTAAGTTCTTTACAAATATCTCATTTAGTCTTCACAACAATTCTGAAAGATAGTTATTGATATCATTTATATTTTACAATTAAAAAAATAAAGCAAGCTAAAGTTAAGTGACTTGTCAGAATCATAGCTCTAGTAAGTATCTGAGGTTGGATTCAAAATCAGATCTTTCTAACTACAGTTCTTTTATGTACTTGGATACTTAAATATGACTCAGCTGTCAATATCTTTCTGAATCCTTATCTCTCCTAGTTTTGTTTCATTTAAAAAAAATGTTAAGCGTTCCATCTTAATTTTTTCAAAGTTATCAGCCAAAATGTTCAACAAGTGGGCTGTTGCATTAAAGACTCCTTCCTGATTGACCCCAGAATAAATGGGACTGACCATTCATTTAGTTCTGAATTTACTTATGTTCACATCTCTCCATCAAACCACAAGAAGAGCATAGAAAACTTGATTGAATACTGCTAAAATCCAAGTTTCTGTTTTCTATTATTTCCCTTTAATCTCTCAGTAACTCAGCTGTCAAACATGGAAACTTGATAATGACCTAAACTTTGCTGGGTCTTTGTAATTCATCAGTTCCCCTTCTGGGCCTTTGGTCACCATCTTTTTAATAATACTGATTTTTTGCAGGAATCAAAGTCTAACTTCCTGGCCTATAGTTGGGAGATTTCACTCTCTTGCCTTTTTTAGAAAACTGGGACAACTTTTGCCTTTCTTTGGACCTACAGCATCTTTTCTGTTTCTTCATAATGTTTCAAAGATTACAGTGATAACTGTCAAGAAAAGATATCTGGTAGGAAGACTGCATAGGAAAACATGCTCCAAATTCATTGGAGAACTGGAAGGTGGATAGGGGAGGGGGCAATCAAGGGGAGTAAGTTGAGAGGCATCTACCTTTGTATTTTGGATTTAAAGACAGGGGATCTGAGTTCTAATTCTTGTTTAGTTACTTGTTTCACATAAATCACATAATCTCTCCCTCAGTTTCCTTATCTGGTCAAATGAGATTATTTGGACTTTGTAAACCTTAAAAAAAAAAAAGTAGATAAATATCAACTATTATCAATCAAGTTAACTAGCATTTATTAATGGCCAGCATTGAGGATACAATGCTGTCATGGAGTTCACAGTCCAATAGGGGGAAGACAGTATGCAAACAATACAATCAATTCCAAGCTATACATGGGCTAAATTAGAGATAATCCTGAAGGGAAGACATTGATTTGATTAAGGAGGATTGGGAAAGGTTTCCAAGAATGCACAAGGTAGTACTTTAGCTGAGACTTAAAAGAGATCAGGGAAACCAAGAGACAGAAAAGATAAGGAGAGAATTTAAAAAACAAACAGACAAACAAAAAATGTAACAAAAGGAAAAACCAAAAAAAAAAAAAAAAAAACTGGATTCACATAGTACAGTGTACTTGAGGACAATAAGAATGCCAGTGCAACTGGATTGAAAAGTAAGGAATAAGCACTGAGAGTCAGGTATAGAAAGACAGGAAAAGTAGGAAAGGTTCAGATTATAAAGGGCTTTCAAAATCCAAACAGAGGATTTTGTATTTGGTCTTGGAGGTCATGAGGAGTCCCTATAGTAATCTGTCAATCAACATGCATTTATTAAGAGCTCACTATAGGTCCAAACTGTACTAAGACACTTAGAAAGGCAAAAACAGTACCTGCCCTCAAGGAGCTTATATTCTAATGAGGGCACAAGTAAATAAATAGAGATACTCTAGAGATACTCAGAATAGATACAAGGTAACCTAATAGGGGAAGGCACTATTAGCTGTTGAGACAACAGTAAAAAAAAATTAAGGAAAGAAAGTAACCTTTGTAAACTGAAACTTGAAGGAAACCAGGGATTCCAAGAGGCAGAGAGATAGGAGGGAGTAGGTTCCCAGCACCTGTAAAATGAAGGGTAGGCTTGCTCATTGCTTCCAGCTCTAGAGCACAAGAATCCTCAGGGCCATTGCAATAGTTTATAAAAGAGGGGGCTGGAGCCTAAATTAGCTTGGCAGGAATAAAATTAGTAAGCAGGAGAACTGGGAGCTTAGAGATAGAATAGATTGTACTTGGCAAAAGACTGGATTTGGGGATCAGAGAGAGGAAGGAAAGACTCCCCTATGACTCAGAGATTTTGGATGTTGATGATAATTGGCATTCTGAACTCAGGTAACATTCTAAACTAATAAACTTCTAATGTCTTCCAGTGAGAAATGTTGCAAAGTGCTGCCCAGGGACCAGATGCTATACTCAGGACTATAGTACTTTGCCCCTTCATCTTGGCATCCTGTACCAGGAGGGCTTCAGAAATTGCTATGGACCTTATAAGAAACTAGGGATCAGAAAGTCCAAGTGAGACAGTGTCTCTGAATGCCCCAGTGTGCTTGCTGCCATGACAAAGGACCTATTAAAAATGAATTTCCATTACTCTAGAGTTTTGCTTTGTTGTGCTATCCCAGATAGAGAAGGATCCATTTCTCCATTTCTCCTGGTTCTTAACTTTTCCCTCTGGTAATGAAACATGAGACATTGGAATATTGTGTTTTTGTGATAGGTAACTAGTGAGTTACAAGAGAAGGGACAGAACAGGACACTATGAACAAATCATCAAAGCACAGCCAAGGTCATCAAAGGATTTGTAGTCTTGGGATTAGCTCAAGAACCAAAGTCCAAAATCCTGATTTCTGATTCATTGGTACCAGAAGACAGTTATAACCTAAGCTCAAATGAAACGCTTTTGGGAAAGTGGTGATGGGATTCACCCCAAACCCATGAACCCTAGAATGGACTTAAGAAGTTGGATCTTTAAGTTCTGCAAAGAGGAAGGTGCTTGTGAGGGGTAAATGATATGCACTTTATGTTCTTTGAGAATTTGTGGTACAATGGAAAAAAACACTGACCTTGGAACCAAAAAACCTGAGTTCAAGAACTTCCTTTGAAGCTTGTAAGCTGTATGAACCTGGATGAGTCATTTATCAAATGGAAATAATATTTGTACAATTTTTGGTTTAAGGGGAAAAAATTTCTGAATAGAGCTGTCCAGAATTAAATGGACTACTTCAGGAAGAACTGAGATACATTTTCATTGGGGTCTTCAAGGAGAGTCTTGCCAGGGATATCATGAGTACCACCAATAATAGAAAAAAAATACTTTGGTGGGGTGTAGAACAGAAATGGTGGGAGATCAGAAAAGGCTTAATAAGGGGAAGAGTTTTTTTGTTTAAGAAATATTTAAAAGTGCACTTGGGGATTCTTTTCAACCCTTGAAATTCTGCTCCCTTAATAAAAAGAACTCTCCTATTTTGGGATTTGGATGGATTTTAAGACTCAATCTTGGGCCATTTGATTTGTTATATAGAGTTCAGTAGCCTTTAGTCTTTTGAGGGCATAACTTCTTCCTTTTTCTTTTATTTTTTTTTTCCTGCTTCCTTCCTGACATTGAGCATTGAATTATAATACCCAGTACAGTTAATTCTATAGAAACACACACACACACACACACACACACACACACATGCTCAAGCACACACACACACACACACAGACCAAAACATAGCAAAACAGAGTAGAAAATTAATAGGCATTTAGTTTCCAGGGGCCTGTTCTTTTGCACTTAATGAATGCTCACAAGGAAACTCAAGTCCATCATTCTAAATCACAGCCCATGCAATGCAGCCAAAACCATTCCTAAGGCTGGGGCTCTGTGCATGGAAGAAGTTCCTGGAATTCTTGGGGAAGAAATGTTTTGTCGATGTCATGGCTGGCCAATGAAGCCTGCAAAACCAGAGAACAGCTGAGTTTGAGGGAGTTCTCTTTCTGGTCCATTTATTAAAACCTATTTTTAGCCTGCCTTTTTCAGGTTGCTCTGCAAGTTTTTCCAGACCTGACCATTTCAAGTCCTTTTTTCCCCCCAAGACAGATGCATAGTGGGTGTGGTTGAAGTTCTGTAGGGCTTATTAGCTACTGGATGGAAAAGGCCCCTTCCCTTTTCAGAAGGACTCAGTGTGAGCATTGTTCAAAGAAATAACCAGAGCAGCTTTGTTGATTATTTTTAAATTAAGCAGACAAAACTCTGCAAGTCCTTAGTAAGAGAAGCCAGAAAAATAGAGAGAGAATATTTCTTGGGGGTTATTTGGATCCAGCATAGTCCTGTTATCAGACTCTTGCATAAAACAGTCTCTTGTTTAGATTCCTACTGGGAGGGAATGTGCCAGCTGGGTAGTTAGAGTGGGATAGTGCCTGTTTCTAAACCTGCCTGAGGCTTCTTAGCCTTCTTCATGCCCCAGTTTTCCTATCTGCTATGTGAATTATGCTCATTTCTAAGGCCCTTTGAGGCCCCCTCCTCCAGATGAAAGCCCAGAGAGTACAAATTCTGATGTCCTCTGGCATGAGTCACATCCTGCTGCTACCCTGCCTACCAACTGGCCCCCAAAGAAAGGAGGCTCCCTACTTCCTGAGGATGCTGGCCAAGAGAAAGAATACCACAGGTAGAGTAACCAAGTCTGATCTGGATGATTTTTCTGTGCTCTAGGCTCAGGAAACCTTTTTACAAGGATCTCAGTCACTGGCCAGGTGACCTCCCTTAACCTTTTTACATATGGAAAAACACATTCTACCCCTGGAGCCTCGGACAATATGTATATACACATACCTATACTAAATGTAGTCACCATTGTTCATATCTGTCTACCCTTGGGGAAATGTGGAGTATGAGCTGGAAGTAGGTACAAAGATCCTGCTTCTAGTCAAAACCTAAATCAAAATAAACATTAACCTTCTAACTGGTTACATCAGCATTGGAATCCCCACCCCTGAGTTAGGCCTATTTTTATTAAGTACAAAAAACAAGAAAATAGAAGCCAAGGGAAATATTTAAATATGAAGAAGTGGTTGGTTTTGATGGGGTATAGAGCTGGGAGGTTCCCTGGCCTTCACTTAGGGATAGATTGCCCTGTAGAGATAGATACTAACAGTCTCATTTTCTTATCTATAGAATCAGAGTTAGTTTTAGCTCTTATCATTCTAACATTGCATTTCAGTCCGGAAGAGATCTTGGGGCCCATATCCTTCATTACATAGCTGAAAAAAGTAAGACCCTGAGAGGAGTTAGCTTTGGCCCTATATAAGAACTGTGTCAACACTGTTAACAGAGTGGTTTGGGGTAGGATTTTGGGAGGGGGAGCGGTTAAGAAGGAATTAGGATCTTTACCTCTTCTGTGCTAAGGGAGGTTGTGACTATGAGAGTGGAGAGGGGTAAATTCCAGTAGCTGGAGTTCATAAAGGACCTAAATTTAGAGCCAAAGGAAATTCAAAGGTTATCTAATCCAGCTCCCTCATGTTACAAATGAGGAAACTGAGAATCCCGTTATTTTTCCTGTAAACTTATCAAGGCAGCTAGAGGACAGGGGGGTGAAAAGAAGGAAAAGTGGTGGTTCCCAGGGTGGTGATGCACCCACCAGCTTTGCGACCACTTCTTTCCAGTGTGAGGGATGCTAGGGCTGCAGAGGAGGATGGATCTCTTGTCCCTACCTCCCCTCCCCTCCTCTCCTGGAATTCCCGGTTTCCTGGCCGCTGATGGGGCGGGCTCACTTTATGGGCTGGCCTCCCGACTCCCCAGACGCGTGATGGGGCCTGTGCCGGGGATCTGGCCTGGGTCCAGAGCCCAGAGCTGGGCTGCCTTTCCAAGATGTTTGGGGAGGGGGAGATGGAGGAAGCAGGCGGAGAGACCCTCCAGACAGACAGGTTTTGGGGGGAGGAGGGTTTGAGCAGCATCTCTCCCGCAGCTATTTACATTTCAGCTTTGCGCCCTGAAACTACCCGTTTGTAGCTGGGGTTACAAAACTCAAGTCTGGGGCCGGGAAGCGGGGCAGGATCTCTTCTTCCCACTCCTCTCCGTTCTCATCTTCCCAGTCCTGCTTACTCCTCTGTATTCCCCTCTCCCTTCTCTTTACCCCATCCCCTAGTTCTTTCTTCTCTCCACCCTGCATTTCCCTCCATTCTCACCTCCAGCCCTCCCATCTTTCTTTTTCTCACTTATCTTTTCCTCTACAATCCCCTTTTTGCTTCTTTCTCCTCCATCTCTCTTCTCTCTCCCTCTTTCTCCTCTCTCCTTTCTTCTTTTCCTTCACTATTTTTCCTTTCTCCCCTTCCACCAGTGTCTTCCCTCCCCTTCTTTCCCTCCAGCCCCCCTTCCTTCTCTCCTTCCCCTCCAGCGCCCCCTTCCCCTCCAGCGCCCCCTCTCTTCTCTCCTCTCCCTTTCGCTTATTTTCCCCTCCCCTCCCTTTCTCTTGCCCCCTCCCCTTTGCTCTCCCTTCCCTTCTCTTTCCTTCTCCTTTCCTCCGCTCTCTTCCCCCCTCCCCTCTGCTCTCTCTCCTGTCCCCCTCCCTCTTTCCCCCGCCCCCTCCCCTCACGGTCCTCCCTCCCTGGGCTCCTTCCTTCCCTGGCCGGTCGGCCGACTGTTGGGTCCCACTGCTTGGTGCCCAACGCTCCCTCGCTCAGCCCCGCTCGGCTGCGGGCTCGGGCTCGTGGCCGAGGCCGAGGCCGGGCCGGGGCCGGGGGCCGGGGGCTGGGCTCCAGAACAGCCTCCGGGCAGAAGATTGGCGGTAGCGGCGGCGAGGCTGGCAGCGGGTCTGGGCTCGGAGGTGGTGGCGGCCGCCGCGGCCGAGGTCAACACCGGAGGGCTAGGTTAGTCCGGGGCCGACCGGCCCCCGGCCCCAGCCCCGGCCCAGCCATGTGGTGCTTGCACTGCAACTCGGAGCGGACCCAGTCGCTGCTGGAGCTGGAGCTTGACAGCTGGTAAGCCTGGAGGGGCCGCCGGGCCGGGCCGGGCCGGGCCGGGGAGGGGGCGCAGCTGCTACCGCCTCCAATCCCTGCCCCGGCCTTGGGGTTCCTTGCTCCGGCTCTGCCGCTTGTCATTTCGGAGTGTGCGTCCGTGCGTGCGTGCGTGTGCCGGGGGGAATGGCCCCAAGTGCCTGTGAATGCGAACAAATGGAGCACTGAGAGCCCACGGGCGTGGGGGTGCAAGTGTGGCCCCTGGGGCCGAGCCTGGCTAGAAGGAACCGCTGGTCTGGGCGTCAGGGGAGGGGTGGGAAGAGGGGGATGTGGCGGTCTGAGGGAAGGTAGATGCCCCTGGGTAGCTGCGTTTGTGCAGGAGTTGGGAGTGTGTGCGCGCTTGTGTTTGTGTGTGTATGTGTGAGAGAGTAAGGCAGAGACTGCCTGCAAGTGTGCCAAGGTGTGTATTTGTGCATGACGGGCTGAAACGGCATTGGTATATTTATGGATCCGTCAATCAAGCGATGATTTTGCTCCTACTGTGTGCCAGGCACTGTGCTAAGTTCTGTCTGAGAAAGTCTGCAAATGTAAATATGAATATATTTGTGTCTCTGAGAAAATATATGTGGTGCCTTTGTGTGAGAACCTAGAAGTGTGAGCACGCATTTATTCTGTGGGTATGTGTGTGAGGAAGTCCATGAGTGCATTTGTATGTCATCTTTTGTGTAAATGTATTTTGGGGTCTGTAAATGCACTTGTGTAAATCCAGAGATATGTGAAAGAATCTACATGTGTATCTGTCAAGTGTGAATTAATTTTTGTATTAGTGTCTGTGTGAGTATGCCTGTGTGTGATGAATATAGATTTCATATCTGAGTGCCCAGTGCTCCCCTCCCCCTCCCGGACAGCACAGCTGCACACTTGGGTTCCACTGCAGGGAACTGTACTGGGCAGAGACCAGGAGGAGGGGCCTTTTAACTGTGACTCAGGGCAAAGATCCCTCCTGGTGTTATATGATCTTTATTTTTAAAATATTTTAGAGTGTTCCACACAGCACTACTGGGTGGTTACAGACCTGTTTCTTTAAACAACTCTTGCTCCACCCCAACCTACCCTAATGAACAGTTTGGGGATCCTGAAGATGTGTTTGGTAGATGCCTTTGGCATCCTTTCTGCTATGAAGTTAGGAAAACTTACACATTTATGTTCTTATTCATTCCATCTCCTGCATCCTGTAGGGACTTAGGGAGCTGGCCTTTTTCTCAAACTTAATACTCAGTAAAATAGGAACTTTATTTGGGGCAAATGAGGGTGCAGAGAAAATGTAGCCACAGCACCATCTGTCTTTGAATTAAAACCACTTTGGTAAAAAAAAAAAAAAAAAAAAAAACCAAAAAACACTTTGGTGATTTCTTCCAGGTCTTAAGGGTCACTCCTAGGAACCTAATGTCTTTATGATTAGCTCAGTATAGTATCCCATTTCTTCCTTGCTTCCTTTCAGCAAGTTGCTTTCTTCCCAATTAAAATACAAGAACAATAAGAGACTTTAAGAAGACACACCTTGGTTAACTAAATTGTTTCCAATTATGACAACCCAGTTATTATATCCAGACTGAAATGAGGGAAGATGCACAATTCTTATATTCTTCCAGTGAAAAGCTAAATTCCTGGTGTAGTAGCTAAAGAACTATCTAGGAAAATGTTCAAATTGTACCTCTGTCAGATCTGATGTCTGTTGATCCCGAACAAGGCACTAAATCTCTCTCTCAGGTCTCTAGATAACTCTTTGATACTAGAAATTGTGAAGTGTCAGCTTTCACTGGTAGAGGGAATTTTTCTATTTTAATGAAACCATGGGGCTAGTCCCTTCCTTACTGTATCCCTAACTCTTTTTTTTTTTAATTAAAGCTTTTTATTTACAAAAATATCCATGGGTAATTTTCAACATTGACTCTTATAAAACTTTCTCTTCTAAATTTTTCCCTATCCCTAACTCTTGAAAATGATCCCCTTCAGAATTTCTCCTGCTATGCTACCAGCCCATTTCTACTGTTCTATTCTCAGAGGAGGTAGAAAACAGCTTTTCCCCAAATGTCCCCAAACCTTATTTTTAAGGTTACCCACACTATATTTTGTACTGGTTTGATCACCATCTTAATCCCTTGCATTTGCATTGCATCCTATATGTGGTCTGAGAAATCTCCCAGAGGAAATCAGCAGGTTTGGCATATTTCCCTTGCCTCTATGGCATTAAGGTTGCCCTTTAGACATTCCTTCCTGGTCCCCTAACATTCATCTAACGCCCCTCTGTAATCCTATCAGGATCTCATTCTGTGAGAATTCTAGGACACAAATTGTGTGAAGTAAGTCACGTCAATAAACCTTTATTAAGTGTCTATATTCTGCCAGGCACTGTGCTCAGCACTGGGGATACAAAAAAAAAAAAATAAATAAATAAAATAAGAAAGAAAGAAAGAAAAAAAAAGGCAAAAGGCAGTCTCTATAAAGAGATTGGTTTAATGGGAGAGACAACATGCAAACCAACTGCATACAAGATAAATTGAAATAATCAACAGAAGGAATTAAGGAGAATCTGAAAAGGCTTCCTGTAGAAGGTAGAATTTTAACTGAGACTTAGAAAGCCAGCTGATAGGCTGTAGATCACACATACTACCTAAAGATTTTAAATGTAAAAAATTTTAAAACCAAAATGAATGAAATGGGGATGGCTGAGCCTAAAGAAAAGAATACTTAGTGAGAGATGTGATAGCTTTCTTCTAATATTTGAAAGACTGTCTTCTGTAAGCAGAATTAGACTTGCTCTTTTTGTAGGATAAAGAGGCAGATTTCAGATCAATGTAATGAAATTTTTTCCTAACAATTACCAATAATCAAAAATGGTATAGGTGCCCTCCCCTGTTCCATTAAGTCATTTTCTTTGCCACTCAAAATCAATCTCTCTCCAGAGTATGTAGCTATGCTGGATCACAATTTCAATGAACTAAATTGTATTTTTTCTTTAAATTTTCTGAAGTGATATTTCAGGCACGATTAGGAGGAAGATAAATAAATTATAAAATGTAAAAATGGGGAAAAGACCTCAGAGATTATTTGACTCACACACCCTTCAATTTTTTCTCTTTCTCTTCTTTCTTTCCCTGATCATGTAGCCTAGGAAAAAGCAAGTTTTCTCTAATTATGGGTCTTTCTAGCAATGGCTGAAAAACACCTTGTTTATAGATATATACACAAGATATATATTCATGCATGCACTTACATATGTATGTGTGTATGTATATATATATATATATATATATACATATATATATAAGCTCCTTATGGTCGGAGATTAGCTTCTCTTTTATATTTGTATCCTCAATCTGTAACATAGTACCTGGCACATAGTAAGGATTTAATAATT
>JAJPUD010024983.1:0-18102 GCA_023553655.1 Myrmecobius fasciatus
TATATATATATATATATATATATATATATATATATATATATATATATTATAAAGAAGGGGAATAATACCATGGAACAGTGTCAGGGAGGCAAATCCAGAATGAACTACTCTACCTGTATTAATTCATATAAGCCTTTCCAAGTTACCCTGAATTCTTCATAGTCTGATTTTTATTTAACTATAGATATAAAATATTTTACATTCATTATCTTTCTTATTTGATCCCCGCACAATTCAGTGAAGGTAGACTAGTTAGATGAAACATTAGATAGAGTGCTGAGCTTGGAAGCAGGAAGATCTGAATTCCAGACACTTATTATCTAGATGACCCTCAAGAAGCCACATAACCTTTGTCTGCCTCAATTTCCTCAACTGTAAAATGGATCAATAATAATACTTACCTCCTAAGGTTGTTGTGAGATTCAAATGAAATAATTGTAAAATACTCAGGACAATGCCTGGCAAACAAGAAACACTTTGTAAATATTTGTTATATATAGTCATATATCTATATCTCAGAGAGGGAACCACAAGGAATTGAAATTCAAGTTGGGTGAGAAAAAGATTACCAATATATTCTAAATCAGTTCACATTAGCAAGCCCAGACAAATGACATCTTAGGGTGCTGAAAGAACATGCATATGTGAACAAAAAATTGCTGTTGGCAATTGCTGAGGAATTACAGAGAATTACCTTTGTTGAAGAATCATAGAAAATGGGAGAGGGCCTTATTTTCAAAAGCTGGTAGGGGAGGGGAAGAGGAGTTATATTCTAGAAACTAAAGATTGATGAATTTGATCTTGATCCTAAGTAAAATTGTGGAACAAATTATCAAGCAGATTGTTTGCAAGGATTTTTGATGAAAGGAAAAATGCTTAGGAATTAATATCGGTTCAGTAAGAACAAGTCATGCCAGATTCATTTTCTTTTTTAAATTCATGCATAATAAGTGGCATAAAAAAGTATTTTTTAGGAACTGCATGATCAGGGAAGGAGGTGGGCTGGTCATTTAGCAGGGGATAATGGACATTTTAAATACTACATTGGTGCCCATAAAATGTTAAAAGACTTAGAAGAGTACAGACTTCAGAGATGTGATGAAGATCAAATGAGGTAATGTACATAAAGCACTTTGCTCCTCCCCTCCATTCCTTTCCCCCTCATAAAAGGCTTAGAGAACATTTTTCAGCATTTGAACGGATCATTTATGAGGGATTTAGGAGAGATTATGGACAAGAATCACATAGAGTGAGAGCACGGATGGATGGCCATCTGTACCATGCACATCAATAAGGTCACAGATTTTTTTTTTCATTTTTATTTTTTTTAAATTATTTTTTTATTTTATTTGCACAACATATGTGTGGGTAATTCTTCAACAATAACCCCTACATCGCTTTCTGTTACAAATTTTTCCCCCCAACTCCCCACCCCCCCTAGATGGCAGGATATCCACTACATGTTAATTATGTTAAAATATTGGCAAGATTTAATGAATTTTAAAAGGGCTACTGTGTCTAAAGCATTATAGTTTGACAAGAGTAACTGTACTGTTTGGTGGGAACAAGAACAAATACACAAAGCAATTTGATTTTAGCAAGGTATTTGATAAAAATTTCTTAAATAATTTTTGTAGACAAGATGAGTTATAGATTGAAAACACAAATAGGGAACTAGTTGAATGACTAGAATCCAAAAGGGATGGTTGAATGAGTTAATGTTATGACAGAGGGAAGTGATAAATATTTCTATCAATGACTTGGATAAAAACCCAAGTTGCATGCTTATCCAATTTGGGAAATACATAAAGTTGGGAGAGATAACTAACAATTTGGATAAGAGACATAAAAACGTCTTCACAATCTAAGGTCATGAATCTTACAAGATAAAAATTAATAGCTACAAATGTAAAATCTTACATGTGAGTTCTAAGATCTATGATTCCATTAGGGTAGATATTTTTCACTAGTACAGACTGAAATTCCTCTATGACTTGGTACCTCATTTTTGACAGTTGTTATAATTTTTAAAAATATCATCATTGCAATCAATTCAGAGATATGCTTCTCTGAACTAACTTGGCTAGGCTGGTTCTTAAGACTCTAGTTTTGCTATTTCTTTCCTTCTTTTCTTTTTTTTTCTTCTTTCCTTGCTTCCTTTCTCCCTCTCTCCTTCCTTCTCTCTCTTTTTTCCTTTCTCCTTTCTTCCCTCTTTTTTTTTTTTTTTTGCTTTTTGCTGAGGCAATTGAGGTTAAGTAACTTGACCAAGGTCACACAGCTAGGGAATGTTAAGTGTCTGAGATCAGATTTGAACTCAGGTCCTCCTGACTTCAGGGCTGGTGCTCTATCCACTGCGCCACCTAGCTGCCCCCATCTTCCTTCCTTCTTTCAAGACAAGTGGGGTTAAGTGTCTTTCAAGTCTTCCAAGACAAGGGGCCCAGGGTCACACAACTAGCAAGTACTTAGTGTCTGAAGCCAGATTTGAACTCAGGGTTTCCTGACTCAAGTGCTGTACCATCTAGCTGCTCCTTTGCTGTTTCTTATACAAAACCTTTCCACTGTGATAAGACCTGTCAGAGCTTATGTGTTCCATTTTCATAACTTGCAAGATGCCAGTCACCCACCATAATGAGACATCAGAATTGGATGTTAGTGAAAAGAAAGTACATGTAAAATAATTGTATACTAAAAGGCTTTGCTGAATGTTTTTTTTTCTCTTTAAAAAAAAAATCTTTGTTACACGGAAAAAGTCACTTGAGAAATGAATGTGACCTAAAAATAAAATGTATCAATAAAAAATCATATACTAAGATTTTTTAAATTAGCTACATTAATTTGGCAGAGGCATGGCTACACTACAGTTCATGTGAAAGATATCTAGGGATTTTAGTAGACTGCAGGTTCAGAATGAGTCAACAGTGTGACATAGTCCCCAGGAAATCTGAGGTGATCTTAGGTTACAAAAATAGAAGCATAAATGGAAGAAATGATCAGATGCTTGGTATTGCTGGAGGGCTATATTCAGTTCTGGGTGTCCTATTTTAAAAAGGACAATAACAAACTGGAATGTGTCCAAAGGTAGGTGATCAAAATGGGTCAAAGGTCTGGAGATCAAACTCTGGCATTTGATGAAATCTGTTTAGATCTCCTTGTGGATTAGGTAGAGAAATGTAGGCATAAGGAGGTGAATTTAGAATGAGTTGAATGGCTTCATCTGAAAACTAGTGATTAATGGATCAATATGATCATGGAAGGTACAGGTCCTTGTCCAATTAATCCAAGATCAAGTGAAGAAATTGGAAATATCTAGCCTAGAAATGAGAAGACCAGGCCTGGGAGGTGTTCATGGTCCCTGTCTTCAAATATTTTAAATGCTGTCATGTAGTGGTGGTTAGCTGACAGTGAAAGTGAAGAATGTGCAATCCCTGGAGTCAGAGAGATCTGAGTCTGAATCCTGCCTTTGACATTTACTGGCTTCATAACACTAAACAAGTCACTTAAATACTGCTTGCCCCAGTTTCTTCATCTGTAACATAGCAATGATAATAATAGCACCTACCTTCCAGTGTTTGAGTCTCATATGAGACATAAAATAATGCAAAAAAGAAAAGCCTTGAAAATATTAAAATACTATTTAATATTAGCTATTACATGGCAGAGAGAAAAGATTTCTTTGTGCCTAGAGATGGCAAAACTAAAAATGCTTTGTGGAAGTTGAAGGGAAGAGTTTAGTTTAATAAAAGGAATAACTTTTTTTTTTTTTTTTTTTTGCTGTGGCAATTGACTTGTTAAGTGACTTGCCCAGGGTCACACAGCTAGGAAGTGTTAAGTGTCTGAGCCCACATTTGAACTCAGGTCTTCTTGACTTCAAGGCTGATGCTCTATCCACTGGGCCATCTAGCTGCTCCAGGAATGACTTTTTAATAATCAGAACTATTCAAACATGAAATTAGCTTCCTCATGAGAGAGTGACCCCCTTACTTCTTGAATGTTCAAAAAGCAGCTAAATGACTACCTGTCAGGGCTGCTAGAAAAAGGACTAAATTTTTCTGAGTATGAAGTTGCCTTGAATGTCTTCTTAGGGGCTTTCAAAAATTCTACTTTGGACAAGAATCACATAGAGTGAGAGAAGGGATGGGTGGCCACCTGCACCACTGCAATCAATAAGGCCACAAGTTTAATGAATTTCAAAATGACTACTGTGTCTAAAGCATTATAGTTTGATAAAAGTGACTGTACTATTGGGGACAAATCCAAATACACAGAGGATCTTGATTTCAGCAAGGAATTTGATAAAATTTCTCAAGTTATCCTTGTAGACAATATGAAGAGTTAAAGAATGAAAACACAAATAAACTAGTTGAATGACTAGGCCCCGAAAGCAATGATTGATGAATTAATGTCTAATTGTGCTAGTCAATGCTTATTAAAATTCTTTCCCTATAGCAGAGAGCAACTAACAGAATTCTAGAACTCTAGAATTAAAAGGGCTTTGGTGGCCATCTAGTCTATGTAGTTCTAAATTTTTTATTTAGCAAATGTTTGTAGTATTGTATGCCTTCCAGGGAATGATGGTGTGATGGCAAGAAATCTGCTGTTGATAGTGCATAGTACACAGAGAGTCCCACTCAGGCTCCTGAAGAATGCTACTAATCTATAGTGTAGATGTGATGCCCACCAGTACTCTTAATTAACTCTAGGAGGTAGATAGTGTCACTATGATTATCCTCGCCTTACGAAAAAGAAAACTATGACTCAAAAAGGGAAAGAAACTCATGTATAATCATGTAGCTACTGTTAAAGTCAGGATTTGGTCTCCAATCTCCCAACTTCAGCCAAGGTGTGGAAAGGGACTAGATAGTTCAAGTCTTAAAACTGAGAGCTAGAAGGGGCTTTAAAGATTTTGTTGTGGTTGTACAGTCCGGTTGAACTCTTCGTGACCTCGATTCTTAACAAAGATGCTGGGGTAGTTTACTATTTCCTTCTCCACCTCATTTTACAGATGAGGAAACTGAGGCAAACTGGGTTAATTGACTTGCCCAGGGTCACACAGCTAGTAAGTGTCTGAGGTAGAGTCTGAATTCAGGTTTTCCTGACTCCAGACCCAGCACTCTCTCCATTTCGACACTTAGGCTGTCCTAGAGTGCTCTCTGCACTTAAAGAAACTATCTAGTCCAAGGGAAAGGACAATATCTTGGGGTTGTTACTGTCCAGCCAATAAATTGATCAGAAATTGATTCATCAAGTAAGGGACCAAAGCAGCTAGGAATCTAGACTCTACTTGAGTCAAGGTTAGCCAGTGGTGCCCTGGCCCAAAGTTGATATAAAATTAGAGAATGGGAAATAAAATACCAGTGATGGGCTCACTAACCACTACCCTAAATTCCAAAACATGACATCAGTTTGGTGTTTGTTAGGCTAAGGATCAAACCAGATACCCTTTTCCATGCACAATGGTTAGGGATAGTAGGGTCCAGAGCTCTGATTTCTTGGGCTTATGACACAGAAAATATGAGTTTACATTCGTGTGGCACTTCAAGATGGGCAAAGAACCTTTTTTCACACTGACTGTGGGAGGCAAAGAATAAAAGAAGTCTTACCCTCATTTGATAGATGAGAGAATGAATATTCAGAGAGGTTGTGTAACTCATTTGGAATCACACTGCTAGTATGAATTAGAGCTAGGTTCTTAAAATAGGTTTCTTAAGTCTAAATGTCTTGATTTTGGTTTGTAAGGAAGGGCATGAGTAGTTGAGGCAATCAGGAAATAATTTGTGTAGGAAGTAAACAAAAAGTATATATATATATACATAAACACCCATGCACATATACATATACATATATATATACAACATAGATGTCTGTGTAGGAAGACCATAAAACCATAAATATATCATGCATATATACATAAATATATACACACTATATATAATATGCAACAAGTTCCTAGCGAATACATCTGTAAATATATACATATGTGTTATATATTTATGCTTTTGTTGACTTCCTATTTAAATATAAAACATATATGTTGTTAATTAAGAGGAAGAAATACTTCATTTTTTGACTTTGCATCCCTAGCAAAGTCAGCATATAGCAGGCACTTAATAATTGCATGTTGACTGATTGAGTGATCTGATTCAGCATAATATTGTTTGTCTGAATTGTGTTAACTTTTTATCTTTTAGTTCCTGTTATTAAAAATACCTGGGAGTGAAATCTCTTGTAGGGTGGTTGGTACAAATAGTATAATTTCCATTTTACATTTTACAAAACTCCTCTTAAATCCTTTTTTGGAGCTTCCTCATAGGATGTAAGTGATCCTTGGTTCTCAAAGGCTTTGAACCCAAGTTCTAGCAGATACTACCAAGTTAGAAAGGTGTCACTTTGGAATCAAGGTGGTTCATGATCAAGTTGCCCAAAAGGTAATGAATTTTTTCAGCCACAGTAACAATCAAATACTATCTCCTAAATTGTAAGGCTGAGTGGGGGGGGAGGAAGAGGATATTTGTAGAATTTGGCAATGCAGGGAATAAAACACATCCATTAAATCATGGATTATTGAAGCAGATGGCCAGAGGGGTGAACCTAGTTGTTGAAGACCCAGAGCTAGTTTAAATTGGAGTTAGGAGGTAGTTAGTGAAAGTATTATCCTCAGTTTCCAGAAAAAAAAAATTCTTAACTTTAAGTTTAGTGATTTTTCCATGTATCAGAGCTGCCTCTCAAAAGATTCCTTTCCAGCTCTACCTTCCCTGTATTTACATGCTATATTCCAAGTTCTGGAGCCCATTCCAGCTCTCACATTCTATACCACTTGCTATCCAGACAACTAGAGGCTCCTCAAACTAAGAAAGGTCCATTTCAGAGATAAAGGATTGTGGTCTACATAGTAAAAGGAAGGTTATCTGGACAAAGAGAAGCAGAAGGAAGCCCAGGTCCAATCTCTATCTAGCCCTCAACCTCCAGGGACTTTCAAATTCTGTTTTACTTTCAGTTTTCCTACAGAATCTACATCTTCCCTTCCCAGCCCCCAGCATCTTCAGCCCCCCCTAGATAATTGGCCCACAGTAATTTATACTTGATCCACACCCTCCTTCCCACACCCAGCCTGCTGACTTCTTTGGGCTGGTCTGACAGCGCTGCCCCTCCTGCAACACTTCTCTGCCTACTGCCATTCTCTTGCCCCATTTAAAATAGCAGAGCCAGCTAAAGGAGGGGGAGAGACAGAGGGAGAAAGAGAGAGAGAATTTGGAAGGCTTTCACTCCTCCTTTCTTCCTTTAGCACTTGGAAAGAAAGAGAGCAAAGATGCTCAGCACTATAGAATCTCAAAGGTAAGAAGAAAAGCTCTCAAATCCAAACTTCTCATCATGCCTGGACTTTTCCGACAGCCCAGCATCTGGTCTCCCTATTTGTATTCATCTTAGAATCAAAGAATATAAAAGTAGGAAAGAACTGCAGATATAAGGCTAACAAGGGAATCCTTCTCAAACATCTTTGTCAATCCATCCACTGCTTGCAGATCTTCACAGATGAGGAATTCTCTATGTCCCAAGGCAGACTATTCCACATGGAGGCAGCTCTCTGGTTGTTAATCAGTTTTCTTTATATCTTCAAAATCTGCCTCTATCCTGCCCTTTGGGGCCAAGCAAGACAAGACTAGTTCCCACTCAACATGACTGCCCTTCAGATACTTGAAGAGAGGGATCATGTGTCTTCTCTAGGTTAAACATCTCCAGTTCCCCCAGCAGATTCCTAGGTGGTATTATTGCAAATCCCACCATCATTCTGATTGCCCTCCTTAGAATACTTATTCTAGTTCCTTTTTGTCTGCTTTACCATCTCTTGGACTGTATTAAAATGTGAACCCCTATCAGGGAGGGAATGTACCAACCAAATGGTTGACTTCTGCCTAGTTTATGGGACACTTATAGGGCCCAGTTCTCCCACACTTACAGCCTCTTCCCTGAGAACTGAATGTCTCTAGCAATGCTCTTTTCAACCCAGAAAAACTGTAAAAAAAAAAAAAAAAAAAAAAGACAGACATGAGGAGGAGCAGGAAAAAAGGAGACTGAAGAATAGAAAGGGTGGGACCAAAGATTCTTCCTCTGCTTTTGTTTAAGAGTCAGAGCCTGTGAGTTATTATTAACTCCTATTCACTCTCATGTATTTCCCATGTTTTCAAACTCCTCACTGGAATAGATTTACCTTCTACCTCTTATCTTTGATGAAAGAAGTTCCTCTCTTCCTTCAAGATGAAAGCTACCTCCTTCAAAAAGCCCTTCCTACCCCCTTAATAGCAAGTGAGCTCTCCTTCCTCAAATTTCTCCCAGTACTTTTCCTAGGCCTCTCATGCCTATTCATGTACTCATCCTCCCCTCATTAGATTGTAAATGCAGTTAAGAACAAATGCTTTTGTTATATCTATTTATGTATAAAAAGACAGATATCTTTTTATGCTCAGCATTCAGCTATGACCATAGGAGTTTACAAATGTTTGTTAAACTGAATTGCTCCCCTGATAGTGGTCAGTAGTGTGGAGATGGCCTAGAGCACTTAATTTTAAACTTCTGCACCTGTCAGACCATTTGGGATGAGAAACCTTGTCAAACCGTGTTGCCATCACAAAATCCCATCAGAATAAAAAAAGAATGAAAACATCACTTGAGACATAATATCCATAAGGGAGTGTCGGGTTTTGATTAAGCATCATAAGCACACTTTTCCAAAAATAAAAGGGGAGACCTCATTGTTTTATAAATATTCAAACTATAGAGACTTTCAAATCACAGATTGCCAGAACTGAAAGTGATCTCAGGACACAGAATGTGAGAACATCAAAACCTGCAAGGTCAGAGCTGGAAGGGAGTTTGCTGAGAGGGAGTGGGGAATAGTTCTGGATTTGGAATTTAAAAATATGGGTTTAAATCCTGAACTAGCCATTTGACCTTAGGCAGATTACTTTCCTCCTCTGGGTCTCTGAGTATTCAACTGGGACTCAAGAGAGCAGGGTGTTAAAATTTATTGGCTGAGTGACTATGAGCAAGATATTCTCTGAGTCTCAGTTCTCCTGTAAAAGGAAGACAGGCAGTAGCCTTTGCTACCAGCTTCACAGGAACACAGCATGTCAGAACTAGAAAAGACCTTAGAACACAAAATGCTGGAGATGAAAATACTTTGAAACAACATACTCAGAACAGAAAGGAACCTTAGAGACCATATATTTCAATTTTGTTAGACCCAAAGTGAGGAAGTTATCAGAGCCATAACTAGTACAAGGAGGATGGGGCTGTAGGATGCTAAAATGGAGCTGGTGAGGAGTGGAGGGCAGGCAGGAATTGGTAAAAGCATTGCTATTTTGCCTTACAATCCAAGTAAAGGGTCCAATTGCCCTTGCCCACTATCTCCAGGTTCCCTTCACCAGGGCAACTCTCAGGATTCACTTCCTACTGCTCTCCATGGAAGCAAAGACCAGGATTCTTTGTGGGATAAGTAGAACTGCCCCACACTCTACTACACTTTCTGTCCCCCAACTTCATTTGCCCCAGGCACAATTTTGATTAGTTACTTTGGAAGCAAGTAATGAAAGGTCCCAGCAATCTAGTAAAAGTATAAGTAGTCCTTGGACCCCTTTGTCTCCCTTCTCCCCTCCCCCCCCAGTCTACCACGGATTCCTCATATTATTCTTAGATAACCAGTTGGATATTGTATACGCTTATGGCTGGCAAGATAACCTATCTAATGTTACTTTGTATCTCCCATATAATGTTTGAACACAGGATTACTAATAAATAATGAAAAGAACATCAAATTTGGAGGTGAGAATTGGGCTCAAAATCCAATTCTAATGATAAGTGGAAAGTGGCTCTGTTTGAGTCTCAGTTTCCTCATCTGTAAAACTGAGTTAATAATCCAGGCTCTGCCTAATTCTCAGGGGTATTGTGAGGGAAATGCTTAGTAAAAATTAAAGACCTATATCAATGCTAATTATTATTTTCCACTACTCTGTAAAAGCTCGTTTTGATCTGATCATTGAAACACAGAATGTCTAGAGTTGAAATGGACCTCACAGACTATCTTCATTTACCCACGAGCAAGAGGCCCCCAGAGGGGAAGTGAATTGCCCCAAATCACACAGCAAGTTAGAAACAGGGGATCTGTCCCTACACCCTTACCCCACCCCAACACCTCTCTGAGAGCTTGCTCCAGGGTCACACAAGCTCCTAACCTCAATGTATTTATTGCCCAGTTCAGACCCATTTGGAGTGGGAAGACAGAAGAAACCTTGGCGTCTTCTCTATATTGAGCTGGCATTTCATTTAGTGGCCGGAATGGTTATGGCCCTTCCTCTGGAATCTCTGAGTTGGCCGGATCAGACCATTCCCTCTCTGTGTTGTGCCTTCAAGTTCCCTTCAAGTAGGAACTACAGATGGCTGGCTGCCAGATACACCTTCTCCCTCTACGCCCGCCCTTCACCTAGCTACTGCTGGGCTTCTTGACTCCTTCACCAGACTGGCCTGTCATTTGGCAGAGATCCTGGCCTCTGGAATTACAGACCCGGCCTTGGCGGGGTCTCCGGTGTCCAGCAGAGTTTCAAGCTCTCCCACTGTCCTCCGTCTCCTTTCCCCGCCCCCACGTCTGAGCCCACTTCAGACTAGACATCACCACTGGCTATTGCCCACTGCTCCTCAATCACCAGGAGACTTACTTCCATTTTCAGCTGCCGGCTGCTGCAGGGCTCCCTCAGCGCCTCCAAAACCCTCATCATCGTTTTCAATGCCTGCGATCTCACTCTCCTGCTGGGCCAGGAAAGCAGCTGCTGGGTCCTCCTCCGCTGGCCCCGGGGCCCCACTGCCGGAGGAGAATAAGCCGAAGTCATCAGCCATAGTTTAGCAGGCTGTGTATCCACACAGTCTACCACTGCCTCGCCCAACGTGTGCCCAGCCCGAGTGCCTACTCCTCTGCCCACCCCTCCACCCCACCCCCTGGCGCACAGGACACAGCAGTGGCTCCTGTAACCCGACACTGCCAGCGGAGCTGAGCCGGCCTGGGGAGCGGAGGGGGGGCCGAAGAAGGCCGGGGCTGGGCCCAGCACCGCCAAGAGATCGCTTCCTATCGGGGCTCAGCTGTCACTGCGGCTAAAGGAAGCACCGGGGGAGGAGCCTGTCCGAAAGCTGGGAATTTGGTGATGTCAATAGTTACGGGCGGACTAGCAGGAGTGGGAGGATCTCAGAGAGAGTAGGTTCAAAAAATCCAGCGCAGGATAAGACCTCAGGAGCTAGAAAATGGTTCCATAAAATGGGCTGACATGCTCGGTGTAAACTAATAAAGGGACGTAGTTGCCCTGAAAATGGGAGGCAATAGTCCAGCTGTCCTCTGATCTGGTACTATCCGGAGTAATGAGTACAGTTCTGGCTGATAGTATGATGTAGCGGAAAGAGCAATGGCCTGAGAGCCGTGGAGATTTTGAGCTCGGCCATTTACAAGCGGTGTGACCTTGGACAAATCATTTCACAGCCCAAAGCCTTAGTTTTCTCAGATAGAGAGTGGGGAGAGTTGATGTAGTTTCGACATTACAGTCTTTTTTTTTTTTTTTAAGAATAAGATTTAATCTGCTTGGACCCGGAGGTCAGAACTAGAAAGAATGGGGGTGGGGGGCGGTGGGGAGTTTGGGAGGAGAGGAGAAATTTCAAAAGCGTAGTTTTTTTGCACTTCATTATAAGAAAAAAGTTATAAATATTAGAAAAGCCCAATTTTGGAATAGACTGCCTCTGGAGGTAATAAATAATAATTATCAGAATTTATATTGCACTTACTATGTGCCAGGTATTAGACTAAATGCTTTACATTTATTTCTTTTGAACCTCACAACAATATTGGGAGATAGGTGCTTTTATACTAATTTTACAGTTGAGCAAACTGAGATAAACAGATAAAGTGATTAAAGGATGAATTTGAAATCAGGTCTTCCTTGCTCCAGCCCTAGCATTCTATCTGTAGAATCACTTAGCTGTATATTCTCACTTTTACTAAAGGGTCTTCATTTTGTTCTTAAATATATATATATATATATATACATACATATATATATGTGTGTGTGTGTATATATGTATGTATATATATATATATATGGTTGAACATATATATTCAATTTTTTTAGTTCCAAATTTTTTCCCTCCCTCCATCCCCTTCCCATTGCATTGGGAAGAAATATAATATTCATACAAATAAAGTTATGCAAAACTCATTTCTACATTAGCCATATTCCAAAAAAGGGAGAAACAAGAGAGAAGTAGGAGAGGAAGAGAGAGGGAAAGAGAGAGAGAGGACTCTGAATCCAACAGTTTCATCAGTTCTCTGGAGGTGAATAGCATTTTTCATCATGAGTCTTTTGGAACTGTGATGTATCATTGTATTGATCAGATTTATTAAGTCTTTAATAATTATGCTTACAATATTGCTTTTTCTGTGTAAATCTTCCTAATTTTGGCCACTTTGCATCAATTCATATAAATCTTATGAGGCTTCTCTGAAACTATTCTCTTCATTTCTTATATCATAATAATATTTTACATTCATATACTATACTTGTACAGCCACTCCGCAAAGGGCATCGTTTCAGTTTCCATTTCTTTGCTATAAATATAAAAAAGCTGCTATAAATAGTTTTATATATGTACATAATGGGTCCTTTCCCTTTTTCTTTGATCTCATTAAGTATAGATTTCCTAGTAATATTGCAAAGTTAAAGATTTATAGCTTTGTGAGCATAGTTCCAAACTGCTCTCCAGAATTGTTGGATTAGTCCACTATAAATAGATTAGCGTGCTTATTTTCCCACATCTCCTTCAGTATTTGTCCTTTGCTTTTCTGTTGTCAGCCTGATAAGGTGTGAGGTAATATCTCAGAGGTGTTTTAATTTACTTTTCTCTAATAATTAATGATTTAGAGAAATTTTCTTATATTACTATTGATGGCTTGGCTTTGATTTCCTCTTTTGTTCATATCCCTTGACCATTTATCAATTGGGGAATGACTCATTCTTATAAATTTATTTAATTTCCCTACATATTTGAGAAATGAGACCTTTATTAGAGAAATTTGCTGTAAAATGTATCCACTTTCCTGCTTTCCTTCTAATTTTATCTGCATTTGGTTTTGTTTGTGCAAAATCTTTTTAATTTTTATGTACTCAAAATTATCCATCTCACCTCCTATGAAGTTCTCTAGTTCTTGTTTGTTCATGAATCTTTTGTCCATAAATCTGACGGGTAATTTCTTTCATGCTCGCCTAATTTGCTTTTGCTATCATTTTTTAAAATCTCAATAATGTATTCATTTTTAATTTAGCTTACTATACAATATGAGATGTTGCTCTATGCCCAGTTTCTGCCAGACCACTATCCAGGTTTCTCAATGGTTTCTGTCAAATAATGAGTTCTTGCTCAAATAGTTGAAATGCTTTGAGTTTATCAAATACTAGGTTACTGTGCTCATTTCCTTCTGTATGTTATGTACCCAATCTGCTTTATTAATCTACTCTTTGTCTTGCCTAGTACCAAGTTACTTTGATGATTTACAGCTTTTTAGTATAGTTCAAGCTCTGGTACTTTTAGGCTTCCTTCCTTTACATTTTTTTTTTTAAATTGATTCCTTTGATATTCTTGACTTTTTGTTCTTCCAGATTAATTTTGTTATTATTTTTCCAACTCTATAAAGTAATTCTTTGTTGATTTGATGTGGCACTGAAGAATTAAATTAATTTAGGTAGTAACATAATTTTTATTATGTTGGTTGGTCTAGCCTTCTCATGAATATTTACTATTTCTTCAATTATTTAAGATCTATCTTTATTTGTGGGAAGAAGGTTTTTAATTGTTTAATATAATTCTTGTGTATCTTGGCAGGTAGACTCCAAAGTATTTTACAATATCTACAATTATTTTAAATGAAATTTTTCTTTCTATCTCTTCCTGCTGACTTGTCTGGGAAATATATAGAAATACTAAAATATAGATGATTTATGTGGATTTATTTTATAACCTGAAATTTTTCTAAAGTTGTTAATTGTTTTGAAATTAGTTTTTAAATTAACTCTCTAAAGTTCAATAAGAATCCCAACATATCATCTGCAAAATGTGATAGTTTTATTTTGTCATAGCTTCTGATTATTCTTTCTTTTTCTTGTCTTAATTGCTATAGCTAACATTTCTAGTACGTTATTAAATAGAATGATGATAACGAATATCTTTCCTCTTACCCCAATATTTTTGAAAGGTTTCTTGTTTATCCCCATTATAGATAATGCTTGCTCTTGATTTTAGAAATATATTACTTATAATTTTAAGAAAAGTTTCATATATTTCTATACTTTCTAGTATTTTTAATAAGAATGGATGTTGTACTTGTCAGAAGCTTCTTTTGCATTTATTGAAATAATCATATGTTTGTTTTTTGTATTGATGTGGTCAATTAGATTTTTAGTTTTTCTGATATTCATCCAACCCTACAACAGTGGTATAAATACAGCTTGGTCATAGTGTGAGATCTTGGTGATACTTTGTTGTAAACTTCTTGTTAGTACTTTAAATTTTTTCCACCATTAGCAAAATTAGTCTATAGTTTTCTTTTTCTGTTTTTTGTTCTCCCTGGTTTAGGTATCAAAACTATATTTGTGTCATAGAAGGAATTTGGTAAGTAGGAATCTACAAATTTTTTCAAAACCAATTTGCATAGTATAATTGTTCTTTAAATGTTTGGTAGAATTCATTTGTAAATCCATCTGGCTGGTCCTGGGGATTTTTTCTTAAGGAAATAATCTATGCCATGTCAAATTTCTTTTTCTAAAATAGGGTTATTTGAGTATTCTATTTCATCTTCTCTTAATCTGAATAATTTGTATTTTTGTAAATATTCATTCATTTTGTTTAGTCAGTTTTATTGACCTGCTTTTATTTCATCTTCATAGTTGTGCATTTATCCTTTTCATTTTTGATACTGGTAATTTGTCTTTCTTTTTTAAAAAAAACCAAACTAGCCAATGATTTATCTATTTTATTGCTTTCTTCATAGAGCTAGTTCCTACTTTTAATCTCCTCTTGGACTTTCAGGATTTCTATTAGGTATTTAATTGAAGGTTTTTCTAATTTGTTGTTTTTCTAGAGTTTTTGTTTTGTTTTGTTTTGTTTTTAGTTCAATGACCAATTCATTGATCTGCCCTTCTCTCTTTTATTGATGACATTTAGAGAGAGAAATTTTCCTGTAAGCATTACTACAAATTTTAATTATGTTGCTTCATTGTTGTGATTATGTTGAATGATATTATTGTTTCTATAACGTGTTCTTTGACCCATTCATTTAATAGGATTAGATTATTTAGTTTCCACCATTTGACCCAGCAGTGTTTCTACTGAGCCTATATCCCAAAGAGATTTTAAAGGAGGGAAAGGGACCCACATATGCAAAAATGTTTGTGGCAGCCCTTTTTGTAGTGGCAAAAAACTGGAAATTGAAAGGATGCCCGTCAATTGGAGAATGGCTGAATAAATTATGGTATATGAATGTTATGGAATATTATTGTTCTGTAAGAAACGACCAACAGGAGGATTTCAGAGAGGCCTGGAGAGACTTGCATGAACTGATGCTGAGTGAAATCAGCAGAACCAGAACATTATACACAGCAACAAGACTATACAATGATCAATTTTGATGGACATGGTTCTCTTCAACAATGATGTGATTCAAACCAGTTGTTCAGCAATGAAGATAGTCATATACATCCAGAGAGAGGCCTGTGGGAACTGAGTGTGAACCACAACATAGCATTTTAACGTTTTCTGTGAATATTTCCATGTATTTTGTTTTCCTTCTTAGGTTGTTTTTTCTTCTTCTCTTTCTAGATCTGATGTTTCTTGTGCAGTAAGATAACTGTATAGATATGTATACATGTATTGGATTTGTCATATAATTTATCCTATTTAGCATGTATTAGATTACCTGTCATCTAGGGGTGGGGGGTGGGGGGAAGGAGGGGAAAAGCTTGGAACAAAAAAAATTTTTTTGCAAAGGTCAATGTAGAAAAATCACTCATATGTTTTGTAAATAAAAAGCTTTATAAAAAAAAAGATTATTTAGTTTCCAGTTAATTTTTAATCTATGTCTCAAGAGTCCTTTGTTGAATATAATTTGTATTGCATTATGGTCAGAAAAAGGTGCATTTAACATTTCTGCTTTTTCTCCATTTGTGTATGAGATTTTTAATGCCCTAATAATGCTCAATTTCTGTTCTATCATTTCTACTTTGACTTAGCAAAATGCCTGGCACTTATTAAATGTTTATTGAAGGAATAAATGAATGAAGGTTCCATGCATAGCTAAGAAACAGGTTTATGTCTTTCTATTCCTATTTGATATTCTCCAGAGGTTTATTATATTTAACTTTTCTAAAATTCTTTTTATCTCCTTAACATCTTTTTTGTTTATTTTGTGGTTATATTTATCTAGTTCTGAAAGGGGTAAATTGAGATGTACAACTAGCATAGTTTTATTGACTATTTCCTTATATAATTCATTTAACTTAACTTCAAGAATTGAGAAACAAGAATTAATTTCAAGAATTAGCACATTGGTATATATATGGTTGTTATTGATATTGATTCATTATCTATGATACCTTTGGAAAAAATGTAGTTTTAAAAGATTATCTTTTTAAATTAAGTCTATTTTTTATTTTGTTTTGTTTGATTTCATGATTGCTACTCCTGTCTTTTTTAAACTGCTCTAGCCCTTTATTTTAATTTTGTGAATGTCATTCTATTTCAAGTGTATCTCATGTAGACAATATATTGTTGGATTCTGGTTTCAAAGTTCGTTCAATTCATATTCATAGTTATGATTGCTAGTTGTATATTTCCCTCCATCACATTCTCTTATATTTATCCTTCTCTCTTTTTTTACTTTGCCCTTCTTCAAGAGTCTACTTTGCTTCTGACCATTCTCTTCATTAATTTTCATCTCTCTTATTCCCCCTCACTTTCTCTTAATCCCTTTCCCTTTTACTGTCCAGTTGGGTAAATTGAATTTCTGAACCCATCTATGTGTGTCTATGTGCGTATAACTATTCTTCCCTCTTTGAACCAGTTCAGATAAAAGTGAAATTCAAATATTGCCCAATTCCCCCTCCTCTTCTTCATGATATAAACTCTGTCTTGCACACCTGATGTGAATTTTTCCCATTTTTTCTCTCCATTTTCTCTTCTCGCAGTATATCCCTCTTTCTCACTCTTAAATTATTATTTTGAGATCATTTGAACATCCATTGTTTTGTATTGTAAGACTTAGATACATACCTTCTAAATATGGGTTAGATTTTTTCTAACTGCCCTAATGTTGAGAAAGTTCTTAGGAACTGCATTTATCTTCATCCCATATAAACTTTGTTTAGTCCCCTATGATTTCTCACTTATGTTTATATTTTTATACTTCTCTTGTGTCTTGTGTTTGAATGTCAAACTTTCTATTTAGCTGGTGTCTTTTCATCAAGATTGGGTAGGTTATTTGTGGTTGTAATCATAGCTCCTTTGCCTTCTGGATTATTATTGTCTAAGTCCTCTGCTTCTCTTTGGTGGCAGCTACTAAATCCTGTGTGATTTTGGCTATAGGTCTATGTTATTTGAGCTATTTCTTTCTAGCTGTCTGCAATATTTTTTCCTTGATTTTAGAACTCTGGATTTTTGGTATGATATTCCTGGGAGTTTTCATTTTTTGGCCTCTTTCAGGAAGCAGTTGTGGATTCTTTAAATTTCTACTTTACCTTCTGGTTCTAAGACATCTTTCCAGTTTTCCTTTATGATTTCTTGAAATATGAAATCTAGACTTTTGTTTTGTTCATTGGTTTCAAGTAGTAAAGTAATTCTCAAATTTTCTCTTTTCAATCTATTTTCTATGTCAGTTGTTTTTCCTATGAGATATTTCACATTTTCTTCTATTTTTTTCTTCAGTCTTTTGACTTTATCTTAATGTTTCTTGATGTCTCTAAGAATCAATAGCTTCCACATTACTTCTAATTTTTAAGGAGTTATTTTCTTTGGTAATTTTTTGTGCCT
>JAJPUD010024984.1:1038-18101 GCA_023553655.1 Myrmecobius fasciatus
AGTTTATTCAACCATTCTCCAATTGATGAGCATACATTCATTTTCCAGTTTCTAGCCATTACAAAAAGGGGTGCTACAACATTTTTGCACATGTTTTGGGTCCCTTTCTTTAAGAACTCTTTGGGACATAAGCCCAATAGAAACACTGCTGGGTCAAAGGGTATACACAGTTTGATAACTTTTTGAGCATAGCTCCAAATTGCTCTCCAGAATGGTTGGATCCGTTCTCAGTTTCACCAACAATGTATTAGTGTTCCAGCTTTCCCACATCCACTCCAACATTCATCATTATCTTTTCCTGTTATTTTAGCCAATCTGACAGGTATGTAGTGGTACCACAGAGTTGTCTTAATTTGCATTTCTCTAATCAATAGTGATTTGGAGCAACTTTTCATATGACTAGAAAAGGTTTTAATTTCATCATCTGAAAATTGTCTGTTCATATCCCTTGACCATTTATGTATTGAAGAGTGGCTTGAATTCCTATAAATGTGAGACAATTCTGTATATATTTTAGAAATGAGGCCTTTATCAGAACCATTCAATGTAAAGATAATTTCCCAATTTGATGCTTCCCTCCTAATCTTGTCTGCATTAGTTTTGTTTGTACAGAAACTTTTTAACTTAATATAATCAAAATTATCTATCTGGTGTTCAATTAAGAGTTCCAGATCTTCTTTGGACATAAATTTATTCCATCTCTACAGGTCTGAGAGGTAAACTATACTATGTTCCTCTAATTTGCTTACAATATCACTCTTTATATTTAGATCATGAATCCATTTAGATCTTATCTTGATATGTGGGTCAAGCCTTAATTTCTTCCACACTAGTTTCCAATTTTCCCAGCAGTTTTTGCCGAATAGTGAGTAGTTATCCTAAAAGCTGAGGTCTTTGGGTTTATCAAACACTAAATTGTTAAGGTTATTGCCTAGATTGTGCTGATATCCTATCCTATGCCACTGATTGACTGCTCTATTTCTCAGCCAGTACCAAATAATTTTGATGACCGCTGCTTTATAATATAGTTTTAGATCTGGTACAGCAAGGCCACCTTCCTCTGCCTTTTTTTTTTCATTAATTCCCTTGAAATTCTTGGCCTTTTGTTCTTCCAAATGAACTTTGCTACTATTTTTTCTAGGTCTGTAAGATAATTTCTTGGGAGTTTGATTGGCAGGGCACTAAATAAGTAGATTAGTTTGGGTAGTATTGTCATTTTTATTATATTCACTTGGCCTAGCCATGAGCACTTGGTGTTTTTCCAATTTACTAGGTCTGACTTTATTTGTGTGAAAATTGTTTTGTAGTTTAGTTTGTATAGTTCCTGACTTTTCCTTGGCAGATAGATTCCCAAATATTTTATCCTATCATCTGTTATTTTGAATGGAATTTCTTTTTGTATCACTTGCTGCTGAACTTTGTGGTAATATATAAAAAAGCTGCTGATTTATGTGGATTTATTTTTGTATAGTGCAACTTTGCTAAGATCTGGTGTTTTCATTAGAAATAAGTGAAATTCACCTATATTACTGAATGTCCATCTTCTTTCCTGGAAGATAATGCTCATTCTAATTGGATACATTATTCTTCCCTGTAATCCAAGTTCCTTTGCCTTTCAGAATATCTGATTCCAGGCCCTTCCAGCCTTTAATGTGGAAGCTGACAGATCTTTGGCGATTCTAATTACAGTTTCTCAATATTTGAATTGTTTCTTTCTAGCTGCTTGCAATATCTTTTCCTTAGTGCAATAATCCTGAAATTTAGCCATGATATTCCTTAGGGATTTAATTTTGGGGTCTCTTTCAGGAGATGATCAGTGAATTCTTTTGAAGGTGATTTTGCCTTCTGATTCTAAAACATCAGGTCAGTTTTCTTTCATGATTTTCTGTAAGATAGCATCTAAGTTCTTTTTTTTCATCTTGGCTTTCAGGGAGTCCAATAATCCTTAGGTTGTCTCTCCTGGATCTGTTTTCCAGGTCAGTTGTTTTTCCTAGGAGATATTTCATATTTTCTTCTATTTTTTCATTTATTTTTTTGTTTGAATCTTGAAATCTTATTGAGTTATTCACTTCCATTTGTTCACTTCTAATTTTTAATATATTATTTTCTTCAGTTACTTTTTTTAGCTCCTTTTGTAACTGGCCAATTGCATTTTTTGGTTCATCGCAGTCTTTTTGCATTTCACCAATTTTGTTTTTCAGTGAAATAGTATCTTTTTAATATCTTTTTTTTTGTAGGGCATTATATTCTTCTTGCACTGATCTCAATTCATTTCCCCATTTTTCTTCTAACTCTCTTTTGAGATTCTTTATGCAATCTTGCAGGAAAGCCTTGTGAAATGGGGACCAGCTCATGGCTCCCTTTGTGGCTTCCTCTGGAGTTGCATTACCTTTAGGAACCTCAGGATCTGAAGTCTGCCCTTCTTTCTTTCCATAAAAGCTGTCTATGGTGAGCATTGTTTTTTGTTTCTAACTCATTTTTTAAAACTTGAGGTCTGTTTAAAGCAGAGGAGTAGCAGCTACTTCAATTTGTCCTGGGGCAGTCCAGCTGATTGCCAAAGCACCTGCCAAAACCAGAGGAAGATGGCCCAAGGCCCTTAGAGAAACTTCCCAGGTGTTTAGAATCTGCCACATTCTGTCCCAGCCCCAGCTTCCTGCCCTGTCTGAGTGCTGCTGTCTGAGCTCAGCAAACTGCCCGACGCCCTGCCCGTCTGAAACAGACTTGCTCTGAACCTCTTCCAAGGTAACTTTTGCTGGAAATGGGTTATACTCCAAATATTTGGAGGCACTCTGATTCCTGAAGCAGTTTAGAGACTTAATCTGCTATTGGTTTGAGAGAGGGTCAGAGGAGGTCACATAGAGTCGTGTCTGCACTCTGCCATCTTGGCTCTGCCCCCCAAGAAATCTATTGAATTAATAAATAAAACTAAGAATTGGTTTTATGAAAAAACCAACAAAATAGATAAATCTTTAGTTAATTTAATTAGAAAAAGTAAAGAAGAAAACAAAATGGTCAGTTTCAAAAATGAAAAGGGAGAACTTTCCACCAATGAAGAGGAAATTAGAGCAATAATTATGAGTTATTTTGCCCAAGTATATGATAATAAATTTTATAATCTAAATGAAATGGAGGAATATCTACAAAACTATAGACTGTCCAGGTTACGAGAAGAAGAAATAAATTATTTAAGTAGTCCCATTTTAGAACAGGCTATTAATCAACTGGATTTATATGTGAATTCTACCAAACATTCAAAGAATAATTGATTCCAATATGACATAAACTATTTGGAAAAAAATAGGAAAAGAAGGAGTCCTATCAAATTCCTTTTATGACACAGATATAATGCTAATAGCTAAAGAAGGTGGGGTGAAAATAGAGGAAAAAAATTCATAGACCAATTTCCCTAAATAATATTGATGCAAAAATCTTAAATAAAATAATAGCAATAAGATTACAGAAAGTCATCTTCAGGATAATAAACTGTGACCAAGTAGGATTTATACCAAGAATACAGGACTGGTTCAATATTATGAAAACTATCAGCATAATCAATTATATAAACAATCAAACTAACAGAAATCATATGATTATCTCAATAGATGCAGAAAAAGCATTTGATAAAATTCAACACCCATTCCTATTAAATACACTAGAGAGTATAGGAATAAATGGACTTTTTCTTAAAATGATCAGTAGCATCTATTTAAAACCATCAGGAAGCATCATAGGTAAGGGGACAAACTAGAACCATTCCCAATAAGATCAGGAGTGAAACAAGACTGACTGCTATCACTAGTACTATTCAATATTGTATTAGAAATGTTAGCTTTGGCAAGAAGAGAAGAAAAATAAGATTAAAGGAATTAGAGTGGGTCAAGGGGAAACCAAATTATCACTCTTTGCAAATGATATGATGGCATACTTAGACAACCCTAGAGACTCAAATAAAAACTACTAGAAATAATTCACAACTTTAGCAAAATTTGAGGATACAAAATAAATCCACATAAATCATCAGCATTTTTATATATTACCAACAAGGTCCAGCAGCAAGAAATACAAAAAGAAATTCCATTCAAAATAACTGTCAATAGTATAAAATATTTGGGAACATATCTTCCAAAAGAAAGTCAGGAACTATATGAATACAACTATAAAACACTTTCCACACCAATAAAGGCAGACCTAATCAGTCAGAAAAATATCATGTGCTCATGGGCAGGCCAAGTGAATATAATAAAAATGACAATAATACCTAAATTAATGTACTTATTTAGTGCCATACCAATCAAACTCCCAAGAAATTATTTTACAGATCTAGAAAAAATATTAACAAAGTTCATTTGGAAGAACAAAAGGTCAAGGATTTCAAGGGAATTAATGAAAAAAAAATGTTAACGCTGGTGACCTACCTGTCTGTAACTATATTATAAACTATATTAAAGTATATTACAAAGCAGTGGTCATCAAAACCATTTGGTAATGGCTAAGAAATACAGTAGTCAATCAGTGGTTAGGATCACAGGACAAAATAGGCAATAACTATTGAAATCTAGTGTTTGATAAAACAGAAGACCCCCAACTTTTGGAATAAGAACTATTTGATAAAAACTGCTGGGAAAATTGGAAACTAGTAAGGAAGAAACTAGGCATTGATCCACACCTAATACCGCATATCCAGATAAGATCAAAATGGGTTCTTGATTTAGACATAAAGCAAATTAGAGGAAGATAGGAATTTATGTATTATTTATTTATCAAATTTATTGCTTTCCTTCTGATCTTGTCTGCATTAGTTTCATTTGCACAAAACCTTTTTAACTTAATATAATCAAAATTATCTATTTGGTGTTCAATTATGAGTTCCATTTCTTTGGACACAAATTCCTTCCTTCTCCACAGATCTGAGAGGTAAACTATCCTATGTTCCTCTAATTTGTTTATAATGTCACTCTTTATGTCTAAATCAAGAACCCATTTAGGTCTTATCTTGGTATGTGGTTTAAATAGGAATCAATAAATTGGAAAAATCATTTTTACATTTAAAAGTTCTGATAAAAGCTTCATTTCTAAAATATATAGAGAATTGACTCAAATTTATAAGAATCCAAGCTATTCTCCAACTGATAAATGGTCAAAGGATATGAACAGATAATTTGCAGACGAAGAAATTAAAACTATTTCTAATCATATGAGGTGCTCTAAATTGCTACTGATCAGAGAAATGCAAATTAAGACAATTCTGATACCACTACACACCTGTCAGATTGGCTAAGATGACAGGAAAAGAGGACGAATGTTACAGAGGTTGTGGGAAAACTGGGATACTAATACATTGTTGGTGGAACTGTGAATGGATCCAGCCATTCTGGAGAGCAATTTGGAACTATGTTAAAAAAAAGTCATCAAACTTTGTATACCATTTGATCCAGCAGTGTCTCTATTAGGTCTATATCCCAAAGAGATCTTAAAGAAAGGAAAGGGACCTATGCGTGAAAATTTGTACAACAATGAATTTTGCAAACTATCTTCACATGCAATGTAAAAATACTAATAAAGGTGGAAGAAAGTATAATTCTAATAAGGAAATTATGAAAAAGTCAGCAATGATGACTAAGGATAAGGTGTGTTTTTTTTAAAGCAGATTTAAGAAGAAATTAACAAAAATCTGAAGATATGAGTCAACTAAATGGACAAATATTTTCTAATAAGAGCACCAACAAATAAAAAAGGACTAAATATTCACCAAGGGAGATGGTATGGCAACAAGTTCTGCAACGATTTCTGAAAAAATAATTAAATAGTTCCAAGAAACCATTAAGAATAGTTCAAAAGCAATCAAAATGAAAGTGAGCCGTCTACAAACTTTCAAGTATAATAGGGAAAAAAGTATAATAAGATCTCAAGAGAGATCTTATAGAAAAACATCATAAAAATAAACCTTAATACCACACTTTAATAAAAACTGTCCAGAAAACTGAAGATAGATTGCACAGTATAGATCACAAAATTTCAGAGGTATAACAAAAAAGCTCAACTTTAACTTGCCAAAATAAATCTTTTCTTAAAGCTTTTTATTTTCAAAACAATATCAAAAAACAAATTTTGCAGACATCAAGGAAAACAAAGCCTTCAAATTCCAAGACTTACTTAGAATCATATAAAATTACTCTTTGCTTATATGAAATCAAAAGAAAAAGTGGAATACTATATTCAGGAAACAATGGAAACTGGTATGCAAAACTAAGCCTAAATATTAAAAAAATATTTGGGTATTCAGTAAAAGTAAAAATTTTTAAATAATTTTTCCAAAAGTACTCATTAATAAGTCATTAATCAACATGGAAACAATGATAGCAAGTCAATGTGGGGTAAATTTTTTTTGTTTGTTTTGTTTTGTTTACTAGTTGATAAAGCTGTAATGGGAGTCTAGATCCCTCTTCAGATACAGAAGTTGGGAGCTATTTTTTGGGAGAGTTATAATGATAATAAAGGAAAGGACCTTGGCAAGACTGTACAGATGTTTTAAACTGGTTTCAGTCAATGAGCTATGCGGAGAAAAGGTTCTTTATTGACTACAGAGACATTAATCGTGAAGGCATCTTGACTTCTGCTACTTCCTCTGTTTACTTTCTTTGGAAACTTCATTGTCCAATAAGAGACAACATAAGCAGAGAGGTCATGGACTCTTCACGCTCTCTGAGGCCACATGGCCCCAGAAAAGAATTTCAAATCCTTGTCTTCTGTATTTATTTTCCTTTTATGTAGAGATTGGAACATTCGACCTTATAAGTTTGATAGTTGTGAAGCATACATTAAAGAGACCTTTTGGAATGCCTTTTGGGAGTTCATTCTACCTGTATCTGGAATAATGGTATGTAGGCAGTGAGCTAAATTTTGAGCCCTTTCCTCCCCCTTGTTTCTGCCCCAAACCTAAGTAATTTAGGAATTTTTTTCTATTTGTCTTTTTTGTTTGTAATATATATATATATACATATATATGTATATATATATAAAATATATGTATATATGTACATATGATATGCATGTGTACATATATATTACATACACAGACACATAAGTATAGTGAAAATAATATCAACATTACAAAGTTTGTGAGTAAGAATATCACCACAAAAGTTTGTCTTCTTATTTGAACATACAAGAATGCATATAGCATTAGAAATATTGCAACAGCACTCTAAACTACTCAAGAAAGCACATTTTCTTGTATTTCAATTAGATAAATTCCTAACTAAAGAGTTAATTTCACTTTCATTTTAGGTCAATTAGCTTTCTTTTTCAATACAAGGTAACTTAATAGGAATTTTAAAAACATAACAAACCATAAATGAATTTTTTAAAATGTGACTAAAATAATCAAAAGAAAATAACAGAAATCATATACATACTTTCATAATTTTCATTAGAAAAGATCCATTTATAATAAGCTTAAGGTATTTTGAAATTTTGAAATCACTCGTCCATATTTTTGGTTTGTTTGTTCAATTATGTGTTTATTATCAGTAGAAAAAAATGTCAACCATGAGTAAAGAAATATTTATAAGAATAAGAAGAGTTTTATTTATTTATTTTAACAGTATGTGAAATGGATGTTAAAAATATTTCTTTATTGGGGCAGCTAGATGGCACAGTGGATAGAGCACCAGCCCTGAAGTCAGGAAGACCTGAGTTCAAATTTGGTCTCAGACATTTAACACTTCCCAGCTGTGTGAGACCCTGGGCAAGTCACTTAACCCCAAATGCCTCAAAAAAAAAAAAAAAAAAGAAAGAAAGAAAAAAAATTCTTTATCTCAAAGATATCTTAAAGGAAGGAAAGGGACCCCCATATGAAAAAATGTTTGTGGCAGCCCTTTTTGTAGTGGCTGGAAACTGGAAACTGAATGGATGCCCATCAATTGGAGAATAGCTGAATAAACTATGGTATATGAATGCCATAGGATATTGTTGTTCTCTAAGAAACAACCAACAGGATGATTTTAGAGAGCCCTGGAGAGACTTACATGAACTGATGCTAAGTGAAATGAGCAGAACGAGGAGCGCGGCAACAACAAGACTATATGATGATCAATTCTGATGGACATGATTTTCTTCAACAATGAGGTGATTCAAATCAGTTCCAGTTGTTCAGTGATGAAGAAAGCCATATATACCCAGGAAGAGGCCTGTGGGATCTGAGTGTCGACCACAAAATAGCATTTTCATGCTCTCTATTGATGTTTACTTGCATTTTGTTTTCCTTCTTAGATTTTTTTTTCCTTGTAGATCCAATTTTTCTTGTACAGCAAGATAACTGTATAAATGTGTACACACATATTCGATTTGTCAAGTATTTTAACATAATTTATATGTATTAGACTTCCTGCCATCTAGGGGAGGGAGTGGGGGGAAGAAAGGAAAAATGTGTAACAGAAAGCTTTGCAAGGATCAATATTGAAAAATTACCCATGCATATGTTTTGCTAATAAAAAGCTTTAATAAAAAAATAAAAGAAAATAAAAAAAGAAAAAAAATATTTCTTGTTTGTGTCCAATTCTATTAAACTTTCTCTCAGGATTTTATGCCTGAACTAAGATACTAGCTGTCTCAACATTAAGTTTTCATGTACTTCAAAATTTGCGCTCAGAACATGAAAATGACATTCCTTGTTCTTCCTCTCCCTGTCTTGTTCACCTCCATTTATTTCCCAGACTTCTATTGTTTTTCTTAGGAAAAAAAAATACTCCATCACCTTGGAATTAGACTATGGTTGATAAACCTTCAAAGCTAGTTCTAGTACACAAATGGTCAAAGCCTTTTCATAAGTTTTATCTTATCTTTCACTTCATAAAGGTATATATACATATATAAATATATACACACATATGTGTATATATAATATACATACACACACATATATGCAAAGAGAAAAAGAAAGGGTAAGAACAAAGGGAGAGGGAAGAGAAAGAAAGGAGAGGAAGGGGGAACGAGAGGGAGACTCTTCATACTTTGGGTATCTCTATGTCCAAATAACACAGCCCAAGATGCTCTAGTGAAATTGAGTTAACAGTATGCAATAATAATTCTAGTGAGATAAATAATAATATTAGACCTATGTTTAAAGTTATGCTCAGGCAACAGCTAGACTACCAACAAATTTGGTCTACTGGGAACTCTTGAAATTGAGCATTTGTGCTGATTCTATCCTAATTTGAAAAATCAGTTGCAGTTTGTTCTAACAGAAATAGAAAGATGTCAAATGAATCTTGTCATCCAACTTTGTGTGTGAAAAACTAATGAAAGGTCTTTTATTTTGTTCTTAGTACAATTATCTCTATACTAATATAATATTTTGATAAATTATAGGATACAGTTTTGATATAGGAAATTCAACCCACTTAAATAGCCATCTTCTCTGAAATTTAGTCTTGAAGAGCTTGCTTAGAACATTGAAAGAACCCATGCCTGGGTTCATATAGCTAATAAGTATCAATAATGGGATAGCAATTCAGGTCTTTCTGGCCTCAAGACCAGCTCACTAGTCATTATATCACACTGCCTTGATATATTAAATGAGGGGAAAATTGCAAGTTTTTTGAGTTTAGAGACAGTCTTATAGAAGAGTTTAGGAAGAGAGTGAGTTTTTGAAATTTTGGCTTAAAAAAAAAAAAGGTCATTTTTTTCTCTGCAAGTAATTCCTCCAAATGAAAAATATTTGAGACAGACTCAAATATAAATATAGAGATCCTATGGTTTTACTTGTAAAATAAAAATAAAAATAAATCTACTTTCCTAGAATATGAGTCAAAGAGATAATGTAAAAAAATCTAATCACAATCATAACAGAATAAAATTTTTAAATACTATGTTTTTGTCTAAAAAATCATGGCAGTTTGAATTCAGGTATGTGATTATGAATTTACCTCCATTTCACAAGGTTCAAATTATTGAAAATTAGCTAAAAAGTAAGTTCAATGTGAACTTTTCCTTTTGACTACCAGAAATTTCAAGTACTGAAAAATAATTATAATTGATTATCTGGATATTTTAAAATAATATACATTTTCAGGGACAGTGTGTTTTGGGGATAGAATGCTGAACTTGGAACAAATCAAAGAAAAAAAAAATCCTGAAATAAGCTGTTTATAAGCTAAACATTTTAGAGTGGTATGACTACAAAGAAAACATGAGGCAATCTTTGTTCTATGATATAGCCTACATGTTATCAACATAGACAACATATATCTGTACAAAGATTATCAGGATAAATATAAAATAAATTTAATATAGATATGGATGTAGGGAACTTAAAAGTTTCTTTTAGAAGGTGATCTCTGAATTGCTTCTTGACAGAAATGAAGAATTCTTCAAGGTGGAAAGAGGAGATTGTGTATCATAGGTAAAGAGAGTGGAAAACCATAGGTAAAGACAGTGGAAAAATGTGGAGAAGTATCCAAACAATATAGGTAAAAGGGGAGCAAACAATGCTAAATCCACTACTTAAACCACAGACTCTATAACCTATTTCCTTGCCCTTTGTATGATGATCTTGTCTGAAGAGGAGAGTATAAAACGTCAGCACTAGGTAGATTCAATCTTGAGGCATAATGTGTTTCTTATTGATGGGTTTCCTGAGGGAAGAAAGGCATGAAGGAGAAAACAAAAGAAGTCCAAAAATGATGTGGGTGGTGCAAAATTGAAAGAGTATTTCTTTTTCTTTTTTTAATGCTTAGTGGGGAACAGAAGAAAGGCTGAACAATTAGATCAGTAGGATAGCTTTTAAATAGTATCTTTCATTTATTCAACATTTAAATGAAGCAAGCTGTATACAATAGAAATCTATAATTTCCTGGAAAATTGTCTTAATTTTTTTTTTGTTTTACTGTATATATATGAAAATTCTACTTTATTTGGTGCTTATTAAATTCAGAACAATTTTTTCCCCCTTTTAAACTGACCTATGGGTTTCTTTTTTTCAGCTTTAGTGTTTTCATCAAGAATCCCAAAAGTGCTCAATTTCATTAAATATCCCTTTTCATTCTGAGAGATTATACTCATTTTCACTGCTTAGGTGACTCTTGGTTGTAATTCTAACTACTTTGTCCTCTGACTTTTTAATTTAGAAGTTGCTAATTCCTGTGCTATCCTGATTGTGATTCCATGATATTTAAACTGTTTCTTTCTGGCTGGTTGAAAATTTCCTCCTTGATCTGGAAGCTTTGGAATATCTTTAACGAGATGATAAGTGGATTCCTTCAACTTTTATTTTACCCTCTGGTTCCTGAAAAGATTAAAAAAAAAGATTTTAAAAATCAGAGAGGCAAAGGAAAAATGGAGAAATAATGAAAGTGACACAAGAAAGAATCCAGAGTTTGATGAAAGTACCAAAATAAGTATTTTTAAAAAGTAGTATCTTAAAAAAATAACAGTCCAAATGTTAAAAAAAAGCACAAGCACACTGAAGAGAAGAATACTTTCAAAAACAGAATTAGATAAATGGAAAAAATGTACAAAAAAATCACTAAAGAAATTCTTAAAATTTTATATTCAAGGGTTCTGATAAAAGTCTCATTTCTAAAATAGAGAATTGATTCAAATTTATAAGAATACAAGCCATTCTCCAATTGATAAAAGGTCAAAGGATAATTTTCAGATAAAGAAATTGAAACCATTTGTAGTCAAATGAAAAGGTGCTCTAAATCACTATTGATCAGAGAAATGCAAATTAAGACAATTCTGAGGTAGCACTATACACCTCTCAGATTGGCTAAGATGACATGAAAAGATAATAACGAATGTTGGAGGAGATGTGGGAAAACTAGGACACATACAATGCTAGTGAAATTGTGAACTGATCCAACCACTCTGGAGATCAATTTGGAAATTGTGAATACCCTTTCATTCAGCAGTGTTTCTATCTTAAAGGAGGGCAAGGGACCCACATATGCAAAAATGTTTGTGGCAGCCCTTTCTGTAGTGCCAAGAAACAGAAAACTGAGTGGATGTCCATCAGTTGGAGAATAGCTGAATAAGTTATGGTATATGAATGTTATGGAATATTATTGTTCTAAAAGAAATGATCAGCAGGATGATTTCAGAAATGCCTGGAGAGACTCACATGAACTGATACTAAGTGAAGTGAGCAGAACCAAGAGAACATTGTACACAGCACCAACTCTTGTTGCAAAGGATCTAGGATTACAACTAAGAATTGCCTACCTAATAAAATAGTATAATTCTTCAGTGGGAAAAGAGTGAATGTTTAATGAAATAGAAGATTTCCAAGAATTCCTAAAATTTGTCTTTCAGTGCAAGACTCAAGAGAAGCATAAAAAGATAAATAGGAAAGAGAAACCATAAAAGATTCAATAAAGTTAAACTGTTTACATTTCTACATGAGTAGATGATATATATAACTCCTAAGAACTTTTTCATTACTAGGTCAATTAGAAGGAATGTAAATAGACAGAGGGCACAGGTATGGGTTGACTCTTTTCAGATGACATCTAAAAAACTAAAATTAACGAGTAAAAAAGAGGAATACAGTGAAAGGGAAAAGGGACAGAAAAATATGGAAAAGGGCCTATATGTACAAACATATTCATAGGAGATCTTTTTGTGGTGGCAAATTTGAGGGGAAGCTCAACAATTGAGGAATGGCTAGTATAAAAAATGATGAGCAAGATATTTCCCGAAAAGTCTAGAAAAACTTATATGAACAGATTAAAAAGTAAAGTAGATAGAATAAAGAGAACATTTGCATATTAAAGGCAATACTGTATGATGATCAACTGTGAATGATTTGGTTATTCTCAGCAATACAATGATGCAGGACAATTCCAAAAGTCACAGAGAACAATCTTGTTAGTAAAAACTGTAGAACTCAATGATGGGCACTTCTCCACCCACTCCTCAATTGTATCCCTAAACCATAATATTAGCATATCAACCTTATCTTTGTTTCTCTTTCCTATAAAATTCTCTCTTTGATTCTAATTATGCTAGATTACCTTGGAACTTTAGCCTGCTTCAATTGGTGTCACAATTAAAGTATATGTCAGATCCTTCCCAAATTAAGAAAAAAAAATTGGCCATTACTCTGGGGACCCCACTAGATATATTGAGGGCTTTAAAGTCATTTCCTTCCAATTTGTTCTCTGGGGAAATGCTAACATCATTATCTCCTCTTGCTGCACCATGGAGGAAAAAAAGAAAATCTGGGATTTAGTCCAGAAGTTTGGGGATAATATGCCTGAGTCTTCTTCCTCTTCTTCCTCCTCTGGTAGATACCCCCAGAGGCTACCCTAGGTGGGACTGTCAGAAGGGAAGCAGAGACAGAGAAAGAAAGGATCATTTACCAATCTGCCTCATTGAAGGCATGAAGAAAAGAATTAAGAAGCAGGTTAATTATGAAAAACTTAAGGAGTTATCCAAGGAGCTGAGGAAAATTCTCTTTTTCAGGGGCACCTTGTAGAGGCTCTAAAGAAATACTGTAATCTGGACCTCACTTCTCCAGAAGGGATCATTCTTCTCAGCATGCATTTTATTAGTTTTCCCCAGACATTTGGAGGTAGCTGCAGAAGTTAGCCATGGCTCCTCAAATTCCCCAGACACAGCTGTTGGAAACAGCCTTTAGAGTTTTCAATAACAGGGATCAAACTGACACAGAGGAGAACAAACAGAACCAGAGTTCAAATTTTAGCTGCTACTATATCAGGGAACCATGGGAGTTCATGCTTCAGATGTCATGGCCATTGATCTCTCAATTATCCTCAAAGCAAACCCCCCCCAGACCTATGTCTTAAATGCAAACAGGAGGGGCACAGGTGCAGTGGGGTTGATTTGCCTCCTCCCAATGACCTGTCCTCCAGTTTCCTCAGGGGAGAACTAGTTCTTGGGGTTTGGCTAGGCTAGCCCTTACTCCATCACGATGGCTGAACTCAGGGTAACTTTGGATATGGCAGGTAAGTCCACTGAATTTCTCTTTGATTTTATGGGGTCCTTGTACTGCCTCGGGACTCTAGTTCCACCCTCCCCTCCTCACATAGTGTGATGGGAATTGAAGGAAAACTTAGGAACTATTTTGAGATGTTTCCTTTCTTCTCAGACCTCTAGGTATATTTGGACAGGCACTGGATAAAGATTTAAGAAAGCTGGAGCTGTTCCATAACACCTAATTCAGTATGACATTCTGATCTGTAGCCCAATCTGAGAAGCTTCTCTGGCTGCTGCTATAAAAACCCTTAACTTATTAGGCTCCCAAGATTATAAAGTTTCTTTGTCTAAAATCCACATAGCCTATCCTGTTAAGTATTTAGACCATGAATTAACATCTACCTCCCCTTCAATCAAAGAGGAGAGGGAGCAAGAGATCTTGTCACTCCCTGAATCTGCCTCAAAGAAAGCTAAATTGACCTCTGCCCCAGCATGAGCCCCACCTAATTTAAATGAAGAAAGGAAGGCAGGTTACTCTATGGTAAGCCTCAATAGCACTTAGGAGGCTAAACCACTTTCCCCTGGGACCTTTGCCCAAAGGATCGAACCCAGTGCCTGAGCTTCAGAATTGGGGAAAGGAATGAGAGTGAACATCTATGCTGATTCCAAATATGCATTTCATGTTTTGCGTGCTCATGGGACTATATGGAAAAAAGGGGATTTTTGATAGCCAAACATTCCTCCATTAAGTATGCAGAGGAAATTCTACAATTATGGCAGGCTGTCCCTGGACCTAGAGATGTTTCTGTTATGTTTTATAAAGGACCTCAGAAGAGGGATTCACTTCAGGCCAAGGGAAACATGTTTGCAGATTCAACCCATGCTGCTGCCTCCCTTATGGCATCTTTGATTCCTCAGTGCTCACACTCCTTCACTCCCTCATATAGCTCTCAGAAATAGGCCCTTGCTAAAGAAAGGGGATATATCCTTTCTCCTTCTGGGTGGTTTCAAATATCTTCAGGCCAACTTCTAATCCCAGAGGCAAGCCAGTGGAAATTTCTTTTTGGCCTACATCAAGCTACTCACTTGAGGAAAAAATGCCCTCCAATCCCTTGTAAAATCTACTTTCACTGGTCACAAGCTGAGAGAAACAATTAAACAAGTCTGCCAGGCCTGCTCAGTTTGTGCCCAAGTAAATCCTGAAAGAGCTGTTAATCCTCTCCCCAACTCCCCATCCAGAGAAGGGGATTCAGATTCAGGAGAGGACTGGCAGATAGATTTTACACATATACCCCCTTGCAGGGGCTTCAAACTACTTTTGGTTTTTGTTTTCATCTTTACTAATTGGATAGAGTGCTTTCCTTGTAGAACTGAAAAAAACTCAGAAGGTATCAAGTGTTTAGTAAAAGAAATCATGCCTCATTTTGGCCTGCCCAGCTCTTCACAGAGCAACAATGGCCCAGCCTTCCCTTCTCAAATACCCCAAGTAATGGCTGAAGCATTTAGGATTACTTATCTCCATTCTGCTTGGCATCTCAGTCTTCCAGAAGGGTAGAGAAAATGAATCACAACCTCAAGCGAGTCCTTACTAAACTGCTTGGAGACTCAAGAGGATTGGGTGAAGAATCCCCTCTTAGAGTTACTTTGAGTCCTCATTGCACCTTGAAAGAAAATATAGTCCCTTTGAACTTCTGTATGGGACATTCTTCTGGATCCAGAACAGCATCTCATCACTTAGTCTGCCACAAAGCTTGGTCCAGCCTGGAAGGCTCTTTCTGAATATGCAAATAAACATCTGCCTAAACCCACAGATGCTCATGCCCAGACTGTCACCCCTGTAAATCCGGGGGACATGGTATACTTGAAATCTTGGAAGGTCCAAGATATGGACCCCTAATTATAAGATGGAAAGGACCATATAGGGTCATTCTGACTACTCCAACTTCAGTTAAACTCAAAGGCCTTCCCAGCTGGACTCACATTTCTAGAATTAAAAGTGCTACTCCTGTTACCTCTTTTCCCTCAGATCTTCCTGCACATTCCTGTGAATCTAAAGAGGACCTGAGATTACTGTGATGCAAGACTCATGGAAACACTAGAAACATACTGAACAGAGAAGGGTGAACTTGTCTGTTATTATTATTATAGTTCACTTTCTCCAAATTAATTATTTTCTCCCCCACTACTTGTGAGCCTTTTATCTTCCAGTCGTCAGGCCAGGTATATTTCCCAACCTAAATACCACCTAATTCTTCTTCTTCTTTTTTTTAGTTTATTTATTTTTAATATATATTGTTTTATAAATTATGTTGGGAGAGTAAAATCAGAGCAAACAGGAAAAACCATAGGAGAAATTAAAACATAAAGAAAAAGAAATAAACATAGCATGTGTTGACTTATATCCTGTCACCTTAGTTCTTTCTCTGGTTGAACAAGGCATTTTCTGTCCAGTCTATTGGGATTGCTTTGGACCACTGAACTATTGAGAAAAAGCAAGACTTTCATAATTGATATCACACAATCTTGCTTTTATTGTGTACAATGTATTCCTGGTTCTGCTTGATTTGCTCAGCATCATTTAATGTAAATCTTTCTAGGCCTTTCCACAGTCAGTTTGTTCATCATTTTTTATACAACAATTATATCCCATTCATTACCTTCATGTACCACAACTTGTTCAGCCATTCTCTAAATGATGGGGATTCACTCCTTTTCTAATTCTTTGCTACTACAAAAAGGGCTGCTACAAAAATTTTTGCACATGTGGGTCCTTTTCCCTCCTTTATGATTTCCTTGGAATACAGATCCTGTAATAGCACTGCTGGATCAAAAGGTATGCACATTTTGACAGTCCTTTGGGCATAATTCCAGATTCTCCACAATGGTTGGATCATTTCATAATCTTATCAACAATGCATTAGGGTCCCAGTTTTCCCACATCCCCTCCAATATCTATCATTATTCTTTCTTGTCATCTTAGCCAGTCTAAGCAGTGTGAGGTGGGACCTCAGAGTTGTTTTAATTTGTATTTCTCTAATCAATAGTGATTTAGAGCACTTTTTCATATAACCATAAATAGCTTTAATTTCATCATCTGAAAATTGTCTGTTCATATTCTTTGACCA
>JAJPUD010024985.1:0-18101 GCA_023553655.1 Myrmecobius fasciatus
TTTGATTATCATTGGCTACGATCTATGTATAAAACAAATCTCTAGCATTATCTATGTGATGTTGACAAGTAATAATCTCCAGAAGCCTCAAGATAAGGATTTTGAACTTAATGGCTTCTGAAGTCCCTTCCAAGTCTTTATGATCCTATGACCAACCTGATGTAGCAGAATCAGATGAGCATTAAACATGAAGACCATACTAAATCATTTTGTCTATAAAAGACTTTGGCAATCATCTAATAGAACCACTTTGTTTTCCAAATGAAGAAACTGAGGCTGAGACAGAGGAAATTATTTAATGAAGAACACAGATGTGATGTGACTTAGCTGAGATCTGAACTCATTTACTCTCTTTCCAAACCCAAGGCTTTTGTCACAACACAAAATTCCTTTCAATATTGTATCGCTTTGGTTTTCTACAGCTCCTAAATTGTGTTGAGAACAATAAGCTTCTTGTTTTTATTGTCTGATACTCACAGCACTATATATAAAAATAATTTCCAGTAAATCATATGAAATCAATCATTCTGACTCTAATCAACTCTCTCATTACAAAGGGTGGTAGGCAGTGATATTATAGGACAGAGCATGAGAGTCTCTATTGGATGATTAGTTCTCTGCCACCCAGATTGTGAATTTATAAAAGTTTTTTTGACTAATTTACTTTAGACTAAACCTAGCATGGAAAACTCCAATAAATGATTATAAATCAAAGTTTAGTTTGTTAAGTGAGTCTTTTGAGAGAGTCTAGAGCTAACAGAATATGAGATAAGATATAATACACTATAAAAGACTATAAGATAAGACTATAATCCAAATATTTTATTTGACAAAGGAGGAAATTAAGCTGTAGACTTTTCCAAAATGAGAGCTCCAGCTCCATCTGCATCTTGATCTATAACACACTGTAGAACAACTATCATTTTAATACACAAAATACCATGTATATTGGAAACAGTATAAGACTCTAGTCAGGAATAATCTGATTTCAAACTTTTACTCTTATACTAATCAGCTATTTAATCATAAACCAGTTATTTATTCTCTTCTACTTTTTTTTTCTGTGTGGTTCTCACCTAAGGTAGAAGTTAATTATCACTACATCACTGAAAGAGTAGACAAGCAGTGATTTTACTACTACTATTATTATCTTAATTATGAGAAGAATTCGTAATGAAATGTGATCATTTTAAATTGCCAAAATAATCTATTGGTTCATTTTGACTCAGAGATACTGTTATTAGGTATCTACTCCAATAAGGTCAAAGACAAAAAGAAGAAAGTCCCTATGCACCAAAATATTCAAATAACTTTTTTGCAATAACAAATTAATTAATTGACAAGAAATTGCTAAGAACTATTCTGAGACAGGCAGAGTGTTAAATGCTAAAACAATGATAAAAATGAGACAATACCTTTCTTCCAAGAGGTTACATACCTCAAGAGACCTGAGTTAAAATGTTGCTTGTCACCAGTTGTATGACTTTGCACAAGCCACAACCTCTATTTGCCTCAATTTCCTCAACTGTAAAATGAGAATAATAGTAAGAGCAGTTACCTTCCAGATTTGTTATGAGAATCAAATGGGACTAGATAGATAGATAGATATTGATATAGATATAGATTTCATCTATTTGTGTGTGCATACATATGTGTAACACGAATGTACAGACACATATGTACACAAAAGAAATATAAGGTAATTAATTTTGGTAGGGGGAAGCTATAGAAGCCAGGGAGATAATAAAAGATCTTATTTACAATATGACACTTGAATTTACACTTGAAAGAAATTGTTATTGCAAGAAGTAGAGGAAAAGAGGTAATATATTGGGAAAAGCCAAAGCAAAGAAGGATATAAATAGAAGAGATGAGATACTATATGCGAGGAATAATAAAAAGAATAGTTTGAATAGACAGCAGGAGTACAGAAATCTCTCCTACAATATACCTTAATAAAATCATTATCCAGCCTTTGCTTGATTTTCTATAAACTAATGAGGAGCTCAAGATATCACAAAGCAGCTAATTTGTAGTTGGATAGTTATAACTATTAGAAAGGTCATTCCTATCCTGCACTGATATATGCCTCCTGGTAATTTTTTCTGTTCTCAGTAGAATTATGCAGAATATCTTGACTTTCCTTATAAAATGAAAAGATCTTTAAATATTTATAGTCAGCAATCATGTCTTCCTTAAGCCTTGTCTTTTGTCAGCTGATCATATGACGATTTTCAGACAAATCACTATCTTGCACACCCTTCACTCTTTCAAAATGGGATGTTTTATTTTCAAGGCCAAAGAAACCTACACTCCAAAGAGCTTCCAGAAAGACTCCTAGAAAACATTTCTATGTCCTTATATACTAAATTATTCAATTTCACTTATAAAGTAATATTGTGATCTAACAAGAATGCAACATACTTAGTTTTTTGAAGCTCTTTCCCCTCAAAATATTGCCAGGTAGAAACTAGTCCTCCTTTGGCTATTTTTTGTTCTTATATTACTGCATTTTTTTCCTTCATTTTTGCTTCTGGGCTGGAGATGAATTTTCTTGTAAATTTTACCATGCCATTTCTTTTCAAGACAATACCACCTCAAAGATATTATTCAGTGGTTGGCTTTTGAAAAAAAAGAGAACAGATTTGAATCCTGATAATTTAAAGAAAAAATAAAGATAACTCGTCTCACTGATTATAGATCCATTTCCCTTTTTAATACAGGCATTAAAACCATTATTAGTGAGGCTAAATGAAATTTTGGCAGTATTTACTCATCCTAATCAAAATGGCTTTATGAAAGGCAAGCTTGTCCCAGAAAACATCTACAAAATTGCTCATTTGAGACACAGATAAATTATTCAACCAAGCACATATTTACTTTTCAGTTGTCACTAAGAAGGCATTCAATAGCCAAGATTTCTATGAGTCTTTGAAATAAAGTAAGTCTTGGTTAAACTGGTCTTAATTACATCTCTCTAAAAGTTAATTTTTCATGTAAAATGGACTTACTCTTTACACTTTTATTTCAATAATGCTTCCCATTTGATGATTCTTCTTGTGCCCTCCTATTCAATCTAAGATGGAATCTGTTTTATTCTAATATTTTAGAGAATTAGAGGTCATTCCAAAGTCTTGTAATGAGTATTCTGTGATATATTGCAATGAAAGACATAATCAATCACTTTAGCTGATACAATTATTATGACCAGCCTATCCAGCATTGCAAGATTGAAGAAGTTCAGAACTATTATCCCTAACAAGATTTAGAAAAAGGCAAACTGAATACCCCTAATAATTGGTACTTGTCCAGTACTTTTTGTGGGCAAAGTACTATGCTAGGAGTTAGACTTTTATATGATGCAGAGTCCTTGCATTGTAGAATTTACAGTATACAACTTTTGAGAAAATCTTCAAAAGGCATAGGATTTTGAACACAAAACAATTTTCAGTCATTTATGATTTGCATTCTATCTAAACAGGAACAATGAAGGGATAATTAGCATGATGGATAAAGGGAGAAAAAAGGGAAGGAAAGAAAATAAGCATTTATATACTACCTGCTCTGTACCAGGCATTATGCTAAACATTTTATAAACAATATCTCATTTAATACTCATAACTATATGAGGAAGTAGATGCTATTATTATCTGCATTTTATAGATGAGGAAACTGAAACATACAGTTAAATGAATTGCCTAGGGTCACAAACTTAGAACAGGCCCAGTGCTCTGTCCATTCTCTATCTACTGTGCCACTAAGTTACCCTAACAAATTCCGAATTCAACAAGATCATAGCAGGTTAGAATGATGCGTTGAATGAAGGCCAAAAGTCAAGAAGACTCATCTTTTTACGTTCAAATCTGGTTTCAAATATATGACAGCTATGGGACTCTGGGCAAGTCATTTCACCCTGTTTTCAGCAGTTTTCTTATTTATAAAATGAACTGGAGAAGGAAATGGCAAACCACTACATGATCTTTATAAAAAAACCAAAAATGGATCATGAAGAGTCCAACATGACAAAATGTTTTAACAAACACAACAATGGGAATAAGCAAATGATTTTTTTTCCTGCTTGTTGTCATTAGATGAAGCTAGAAGAAAGAGGAAGCTATTCTTTATTATAAGAATTGGGGTTGGTCCAAAGTCGGATTGACTGCTTCTTGAGATAGTGGATACTTGGGGGCAGCTAGGTAGTAACAGTGGATAGAGAACCAGCCCTGAAGTCAGGAGGACCTGAGTTCAAATCTGGCTTCAAACACTTAACATTTCCTAGCTGTGTGACCCTGGGTGAGTCACTTAACCCCAATTGCCTCAGCAAAAAAAAAAGAGAGAGAGAGAGATATTGTTCCCTGAATATCTTCAAACAAAGGTTTGATTACCACTTGAGGTCTCTTACAAGTTTTCTATTCAAAGGTACGTTCAACTAGGTGATTTTTGAGGTCCCTTAAAATTATAATATTCTGGAATTCTATGATTCTATGGTATACTTTCCATTGTTATTGAATATTTATCTAAAATATTTAGTTTGCTAAATATTAGTTGTCTTTTAATAAAAAGAAAAATTGGTTTAGAGCATACATGGACATTCTTGTGACTGTTTGCTACCTGTTTACTGTGTGATGAAGAAAAAACCTTTTAATTGGCTCTAAAACCAGACCTCTCTCTCTCTCTCTCTCTCTCTCTATATATATATATATATATATATATACGTGTGTGTGTGTGTGTATATATATATATATATACTGTATCTTTTGTCTTTATTCTGTTTCATCTTCTCTTATCTTATGAACAGTAGTGTTGCAGACAAGATGATCTTATGAACTTCTAAAGATCAAAAGAAAAGGAGGTGGAGTCACGATGGTTGAATAAAGAAACAGATAATATCTGAAGGGACAGAAACAACAACAATTTGAGTGGAAAAATTTTCCAGTTCAAGATTACTTAGGAGGTTGCCTAGAGAGATAGACTTTCTTGCCACAGATCATAAAGGGTATCTGTAGAAAGGTTGGAACAACTAGTCAGAATACCTAGTACAGAAGACCTTTTGCTAGCACTGGATAAAGGACTCTGTTGCTACACCTCTTTGCAGTTCTGGGTCACAGTTATAGAGCCAAAAGGACCAATAGCACCCATAGCTACAGGAGAGCAAGTGCCTGGGTCAGCATGGTTCAGCATGGAGACAAAAGCTGGTAGTAACTCACAGAGAAGTAGAGCCTGGTCCCTCCTACTTTCCAAAATAGAGTAGAGAATGATAATATTACAGCTCTCCTTAGTTCATACCATCTTGAACACACTGAAAATTTATTCATTTTCAGAACTAGCTCTCAAAAAAGCAGCTGCAAAGAACCTGACATTTGAGATAGTACCTGTCATACTCTGGGAACATCTCCTGACCTTAGCATAAAGATCAAGAAATAGACTGACAAAATTACCCTTCCACATACCAAAAAAGAAAAAAAAAAGAATCCAATTATAACAGATAACTATGGTGATAGGAAAAATCAAGATACAGACTCAGAAAAAGACAATTACATCAAAACAGCTAAAAGGAAAGTCTCAAAGAAAAATGTGAATTCAATATAAACCCAACAAGAATTTCTGGGAAAAGCTCAAAGATTTTAAAAATCAACTAAATGAGGTAGAAGATTCAATACAATGAAATACAATACAAAATTAGTAAAAATAAATGAGAGTGACAAAAGGAAATTATGGAAAAATTGTCAATAGCTTGGTAAAAGAGGCAAAAAATACTAAAGAAAATAATACCTTAAAAATGGCCAAATGGTGAGGCTCAAAACTCTGCTGAAGAAATGAATGCCTTAAAGAGTAGAATTGGTGACATGGAAGGAAATATACAAAAAATCATTGAAGAAAATATCCCCTTAAAAATAGATTTGTCCAATTGAAAAAGTACAACTCACTGAAAAAAATTACTTTAAAATTAAAATTGGGAACTGGAAGCTAATTATTCCATAAGATATGAGGAAGCGATAAAATAAAATGAAAAATGAAAAAAGGAGAAAATATGAAACTCTCATTGGAAAAACACTTTGGAAAATTGATTAGAGAATTTAGTTAAGAATTATTGAATGAAGTCATGAGAAAAACATTTATTTCAGACATCATATTTCAAGAAATTATTAAGAAAAATATCCTGAATTAGAAGGACAAATTGGGGGGTGGATTCACTAATCATTCTGTAAAAAGTGATTAAAAAATAAAAGTTCCAGGAATGTTATAGATACATTTCCAAGCTCCCTATTCTAAAAAGAAGAAAAAAAAAAACTCCAAGCTGCCAGAAACAATTAAAATATTGTTAAGCAACAGTTGGGGTCACACAAGATTTAGCAACTTCTATATTAAATACCTAGAGGGCTTAGCATAAGGTAAAGGGGCTAGAATTATCAGGAAGCATAATTTATCTAGCAAAAAGATGAGTCTCGGTCTTTCAGGGGAAGATGGATATTTAATGAAATAGATGACTTTCAAGCATCTCTGATGAAAAGACCAGAGGAGAATTAAAAATAAAATTGCCTTTCAAATACAAGACTCAAGAGAAGCATAAAGAAATAAATTTTAAAGAGAAATCATAAAAGAGGCAATAAGATTTAAATATTTATATTCCTTTATGAGAAGATGATAATTCTAACTCATAAGAATTTTGTCATTATTGGGGCACTTAAAAGAAGGATACCTATATATAGGACACAAATGTAAGGTGACTATGATGCAATGATTTTTTAAAAAATGTAATTAAGTAAAGAAAAAAAGAGAGATTACTGGGAACAGGGGAGGAGAGAAGAATACACAAAATTATATCACATAATAGAAGTGCAGAAGGAAGAGCTTCCACAATGAAGGAGAAAATGCTGGTGAAAGAAAACATTTGAAGGTAACTCTCTTTGGAATTGACTCAAAGAGGAAATAGCACACACACTAAGTTGATTATGTAAATCTGTCTTATCCTACAGAGAGTAGGAAAAGAAGTGAACAGGCAAAAGTGGAGAGGGGAGCTAACAGAAAGAAGAGTAGATTAAGGGATGAAACAATTGGAAGCAAAAAAAAATTATGTGGAAAGACAAAGGGAAAAAAGAATAAGAGAAGAATAAATAGTAAAATAGAATGGATGAATATATACATTTAATAATCATAAATGTGAAAGTGATTGGGATAAACTCACCCATAAAATAGAAGCAAATAGCAAAATAGATTCAAAACCAGAATACAATAATTTGGTTTTTTTTATAAGAAATACACTTGAAACAAAGAGACACACAGAGTAAAAATATGGGACTGAATCAGAATCTATTATCCTTCAGGTAAGTACAACTCAAAAGAATCACCAGAAGTCAAGATATTATGTTTTGTGAATCAGAATCATTCTTATTGCACAGTCCAAACTGAAAAATGCATGCTCTTTTTTTTGGTGTGGCTCTAAGCAGAGGGTTCAGTATTTTACCTTCACATGGCCTGGATATCAAGATAGTGTAAGTCTCTCTGGGGGAACCCTAAAGCCTTATGCAGAGAGGGAAAAATTTGACTCTTTTCCTTGGATCAGTAGTTTCCCATTTATCTAGGATTGAAGAGTGTGCTGTTTTGTTTTCCTGAGCTGAAATAGAAGAATTAGGCTGTTAAAAATTTGAAATGAAACTATAATTTAGATAGCATTTTTTTACCATAGTAACTTATCATGAGTCTTTTACACTAACTGTCAGACTAAGAGAAAAGTCGGAGACTGCATTAAAAATACTGACTTTCAAAAACTGACAGTTTTGAATTTTCCTCTTGGCAAAGAAGCTTTACATAGCTTCATAATTAACCTCCTAAATAGGGAGGTAAATGCCTTGCTGATTGAAACTGCAGTGTGTGTGCAGTGCCTTTAAAAATGGCATCACAAATATGAGTAATTGGGTAGCCATCTGTTTGCGGGACATAAACCTAAAATGTCCAGTCAGATATAATACATTACTACTGTCAATACTATCAGGCATTTATCCTGAGGCTTTTTTGTGGGGGAGGGGAGGTAAAAGAAAACAGAAAAATGACTTTTGGACATTTATCTTAATGTTCTATTTATTTAGGAGCTAAAAGACTACAATTACAAGATTCATTAAGGTTAGTTAGACTATTTACACTGTGGGATCACTAGCAGGAGATGGCTTAGCAGGATTGACATAACTAAAAAGAGCACAGCAAGGCTGCAATAATAACCATGCTCGATAACAATTTCCTTTCAGCAAATACCAGCATTATCTCTGGCTAGGGCTTAGCCTCAATTGTAGAACCATTTTTAGGGTTCTTCAGCTCATAAAGTCATAGATTCAGAGTTAGGATCTTAGAGGTTACTAAATCCAATCCTACTTATTTTACAGGTGAGGAAACTAAGGCACAGAAAAATTAAATGATGTATTTATAGAGTCACACAAATAATATCTTGGATTTATTATGTGGACCCACATCCTATCCTCTCAACTCCAAGGCCTTTCTGACTTCAATAAATCAACCAAGGATACATTGGGGAAAGTGTTAAACTTAAAGTCAAGAGGATTTGAGTTTAAACGCTGACTCAGACATTTATTAGTTGATTGCCTCTTTGGCAAGACACTGAAGCACTCTCAGCCTCAGATTCTTCATTTATAAGATAAACATAATAAGTGCATTTACCTACTAGGCTTATTGTAAGGATCAAATAAAATATGTCTAAAATACTCGACAAACTGTCAATTACTATAAAAATGATAGTTATTGTTGTCATTATTAAAGCCATACTGCATAGTATCTGACCTTTCTAAAAAGATGACTTTGGAGAGAATTCTAAGAAGCACAATTATAGAACATGAAATTTATCTTTTATCTTTGAAATTCAACTCTCTATCTCCATAATGTTTATAAGTAAGCAGTGTTTATTTCTGTTGTGTCCGTTAAAATTGAGATCATTCTATTGAATTCTTCCAGATCAGCACAACAGAAGAGCTGAACATCATTAAAAATATCACCATTGGAATGTCCTTGTGAATTGGCAGTTGTTTTCTGACTTTTCCTTGACCTCAAGTTGGTTCTCTTAAGCAGATTCTTTCTTCAGGCCCCTACTAGATACTTAATTTCATCACAAAGCAGATAGCTTTTAAAGGAAATGTCCATTTCAATCTTGTAAACCTTTGGAAAGTTATAACTTCATGTAAACAAAAGGACTATAACCTCTAAAACCAATTCAAAAGCTAGTAATGTCTGAATCATGCTGCTTCCTGAAGAATGGAATTAAAAATGGAAATCACAATATAGAGAAGCCTAGTTATGATCCAGGAAAGTGAGACAAAATATGAGAAAATGTTTTAAGAAAACAATGTTAAGGATTATGTAAGTTAAATTTATGATTATTATATTACTATCATTTTTATTATATCCAGAGTGATAGTTTTGTTCTGTTTTTGAGGGGTAAAAAGACTATTTTGGGATGGGGGTTATTCTAAGGATCTATAACCCAAAAAAGGACAAATCACTTAATTTGATTAGTCTTCAATTTCCTCCCTACAAAAGGAAATAGGTGGGGAGAGATAGACATGATACAAGTTCTCTCATGCACCTTCCATTTCTAAAATTCAGGCAATTTATTATAATCATGACAAGGTGAAAAGTAAACCTTTTCAATGGCATTTTAGTCAACACCTAATTACTCTGCAGAAATCCAAGTTCATGGCACTGGATTTAGATCACAAGAAGTTGGTTGTTTCAGAATCTGGCTTTCTCACACTTTTCTAAGATAGCTGTGTGATCTCAGGTGTCACTTAACCTTCCCAGGCCTCAGTTCTCTCATCAGTAAGAAGTCCGGAATAGGATTAAACTCCCTGTTCTAAATCTATGATGCCATTATCCTGCAACAGTAAAACTGTAATACACTGAATGTTTCATCTGGAGATTGCAAAGTTAGAGCCATGACTGGTTTTTGCTTCTTGGGCATCACATGCTTAGAGGATACACTCTTTGGGAAGAGAGAAAAAAATAGGGCAGCTGATGCTTTGGAAACATAAGGATATTTTTACATATATAAAGAGTCGAACTATTTTTACTGAATTGACCAAATGTTTGACTGAACAGCTGGTCAAGTTCAAAACCATCAAATCATTTGTGTGCATAGAAATAGATCAAAAAACCATTTTGTTGCACACCTGCACCAAACAAAAGCTGAACTGAATGCCAGCAAAGGGGATGGTTCAGTCTTCCTTATGGACTTCCCATTCAGCTGTTCAGATATTTTACTTATGGAAATGATACTTCACATATTCCAACTCTAAATGGGATCATCCTCAAGCCAGACCTGTCAATTATGCAGACTGCTAACATCAGTATTGGAAGGCTTTTAAGTCCACATGTTACTAATCAGAAGAGCCTCAGAAAATTGATTCTTCAAGTCCCTGATGGGGGAAACTATCCACAATTAGGTCCTTTATAAGAATTTTCAAGTAATGGTGAGAGTAAGAATAGTTATAGGTAAATTAACAAGTAATCCACAAAAAGTACCAAAACATTCATCACCACCACCACTACCACCACTACCACTACCATATCATAGTTACTATCTATAAAGCACTTTCATATTTGCAAAGAACTTTACATTTATAACCTATTTGAACCTCACAACAAACCTGTAAGGTAAAAGCTATTATTTTTTCTCATGTAACAAAGAAGTAAATTGAGGTTGATTCAGGTTAAGAGACTAAACCTGAGTTTTGCTGCAAGAATCGGGGACAAGATTTGAAGTCATATCTTCCTAACTCCACATCCAGCACTTTATCCAAAGTTCCACTTAGGCATGAATGGAGTATAGTTAGGGCAGAAAAAGGATAAATGCTCTCTAACTTTTTGGGTGCATTAGTCAGGTTTGGATGACCAAGTTGGAAATGAGAGATAAGTTTGCCAGTAGCAGTGCAAGGTAGGACAATTAAAAAGCAAGTGGCACATGGTTCAGAAACAAGTACATGGAATGATGACAGCATCTCCTTGATAAGATCTTTCTTTAAGACCACTTCTTCTGCTCCATAATGAATGAACCAGTTGGGAGAGAAAACCCTGGAAATTTTTAATAAAGACTGCCACAATCTTAACACTTCTTGGAGATTAAGTGACACAGTAGACTTTACACATTCCAGGGTCTAGTCCTTTTTGATGTCTAGGATCAGGTTTGTGGGTGGTAAGTAATGCCACTTGGATTTAAGTAGGATTCACAGTCAGAAGGAAATTTGGAGACTATATGATCATAGGCTAATAGGTTCAGAGATAGAAGAGATCTCAGAAATCAGATTGAGACACAAAAAGACAATTGATAGAGATATATAGTTTGCTCTTTGTGTAAATCCACATTCCACAAATTTGACTGTATCTAAAGAATTTTGAAAGAAATCTTCTTCCTCCAAAACAGCAACAAAATTTCAACTTGGTGTTCTGCAACTACCAACAAAAAACAAACAAACAACAAAAACTCCAAGTAAAAGCAGAAGAAAGAGCTGGAGGAAAGAGAATTGCTGCTACTCTATTCCTTCTAGATTGGGGCTTGGTTTGAGACCTCAGGTGCAAGAGGAGACTTTCACCATGCTCCACCAACCCACCCAAGTGTCAGGCCCATATTTGCATTCCCTCCATCTGTCCATAGATACCTTGAAGCTATTCCTGACCCCTTGTGTCATATGTACTTTCTTGACTAAGTCCCTGTCTGTCCCTCACCTTTTCTGCCCCAAAATTCTTCCTTTTACTTCTTTCCAAGCCCCTATGTGTCTATCTCTTCTCCACCCAGGTTATTCTCTCTGCTCTCATTTCTCTGTCCCAGGCCCCAGTGTGTGCTAAAACCATGTGCATGCTCCCTTCTTCCATAGGCAGAAGGCTTTCTTCCTATCTCTCTCTCTCTCTTCCCTACTTCTGGGGGCAAATTCACATTACATTAAAAAAAACCACTTTATATAGAGGTATGCAAAACTCAACTTACATAAAATGAGAATTTTCCATATAAAACTTATACAATAAACTATATTAATTATAATGTAATGCTATATTAATTAAAATGCTAAGTTTATATTACCTCAATTATGCATATTTATTTAGAAAAATATCAAATCTTTCACAGCACAAAATATTAATAAATGACATAATTATATAATGATTTATGATTATAATATAACATATGTTGTAATATATATTTCAATCCTTCTCACCATATTGTAAATAAATAAAGTTAATTTAATTTAATGCAAGATGAGACTTTCACCATGCTCATGGTGACTCATGAATGAAGTGACTCATATAAGAATACACAGTCAGTAAATGGCAAAAACTGAATTTGAACCCAACCTTTTGGATTCAATATCTCCCTTTTCCACTATATCATACTACCTCAAATATTGTGGCCTTTTAAGAGTTTGTAAAAATCCAAAAACAGAGGATGGGAGCCTGCATGTACCAGAGAATTAGAAGAAGTAGGGCCCCAAATCAGAACAGACAATATGTTTTTTTATAACAAATATATTTGTTTTTAAAATCACACTATCAGCAAGATGATAGATTAGTTATTTTGAGGAAAACTCTCCACCAGACTATACAAAAGATGGGGAGAAAATACACATAATTAAAAAAAACAAACTAACAAGATAAGTAAGCATAAATATGGTAAAAGGTTAAAGGCTTATGAATTATTAGAAATCAAAAGTTTCTATTTAATCTTAGCCTAGCTATCACTATTCTTCCTATGCATGACCAATACAAAACAAATAGATTCATCTATCAGGATGAGAAGTTCTTATCCAGTACTCTTATAGCAGGGACTCAACATAAACTACTCTATACTCCACAAAAAGAAATAAACCATTTGTCCTCTCTAGACACACCAAGAAGAGGAAATTCCCCAAGGGGAATTCCCCACTAGAGGAAAAGCTAAGGGATAGAGTAATATCTAGAGAAGATGGAACTTCCATGACCAAGTGAATAGGTATGAGAGGTAGAGTTGTAATGGGCTTTCTTTGTGCAGCTTCACAGGCTTCATTTCCCTCAGATAGAAGAAGATAAAAATATCCAAGCTCATAAATACACGAAAGAGAAAGCATGCACATGCCCCAACAGGGGCAAGGATTCCCCAACAGTGGAAAAATGGATCAAACAATGGAAGAAGTTATATAAAAAGTTACTAAGAATAAAAGAGAATATAGAAAAACAAAAAGTTCAAGTGAACTGGCCTAGATATATAATCCAGTTCTCAAGAAGGTAAATCATAAGTGAGAATCACAAAAACAGAATTAAAAACGAAGACTTTTTAAAAGGTTAAAATGAATTAATATTAGATTAGAAAGACAAGTGAAACAAAATGTTATAATGAAAAAGAAAATAAGATAAGTTCTATAAATTCTCTAAGAGTTGAGACAAGGGAAACAAACCTCAGAATATTTCAAAAGAAAGAGAAAATATTAAAAAGTTATTATGATGAGAATTAAGTTTAAAATGAAAATGAACAATGCAAAAATAAAAAAAAAATTAGAGACAACCTAGAACAAGTGTTGGAGACACTTAAAAAAAACTCTTACAAAATTTACAGTTGAAAGTAAATATAGAGAAGTGAAAGAGAATTGAATAAAAGAGAAGCAAATAAAAAATTAAATTAAAAAAACTCATGAATTCTATAAATTCAAGAAGACTGAAGATTGACTATGTAAAAAAGGGAAACAAACAAATCCTTTAGATAACATTAGGAAAAAGTATTATATAAACAAAAGTAAAAGATACAATTTAGGGGAGATAATGAAAACCTAAATAATAATAAAAATAATAAAGTATAATTTTAGGAACAATAGGGAAAATAATGACAATTAAAGAAAATGTTTACAACTAAAACAGAACTCTCAAGAAAGGTTTCTTAAAACATACACTACAAATTATAAAATAGGAGTATAGAATAATTGATCATTCAATTAAAAAAAATCTAGGGAATCAAAAAAATATGCAATGGAAGTACAAAAGAAGAAATCCTAAACATTGGTATATAGTATGTGTACCATAAATAAACAAAAACATACATACATGCATATAGACAAATATTCATATACATACATATATGCATATCAATATGCATGCATATATGCATGTGTAGATATGTATATGTGCATATATACAAACATGTATGTATATAAAAACAATATAATTCACCAGATACAGAAGACCAGTATCTCCTGAACCAGTACCAGAAGAAACAGATAGATAGATAGATAGATAGATAGATAGATAGATAGATAGACAGACAGGTGATAGGTAACTAGATTAGAGAGATGTGGGGTGCTGAAGTTCAATAGAAAAGTAAAAGATTGTGAACTATACTCACAATTATGGCAGAAAAAAATTTACTAAATACTTTATACAATTAGTTTCTAAAAAAACTGATTTTAAAGAATTAAATGATTGTCTACAAATACAAAATAACCCACTTAACAAAAGATAGAAGCTTTAACTAATTAAATTCCAAATGAAACTGAGCAAATAATAAAAGAACTATTAAAGTGTAAATAGAGGGGGATACCTGGTTGATATGGTTTACAAATGAATCCAATTAAAATTTAAAGTCATATAAATATACATATATACATACATAATTTTAGAAAATTTATTCATATATATTATATCATATGATGACATGTTAATATCAATTAAATATTGCTATATTTATATATTTTTATTACAGATAAATAAGGTTAACTTATATACATACATACAAATACACATATAATATAATACACATATAATGTAAAAATATTTTCAATAACTGGGAAAATAAAATTTACTAAACTCCTTCCAAGAGACAAATAAGATTCAAATGCGTAAACCAGGGATGGATAAGTCAGATTAAAAGAAATATAGATAAATATTGCTAACTGATATTGTTGTAAAAATTTAATATATATTTCTGTAAACTAAAAATAAGATTATGAATCTATACATATATATTTATGTATTTGTTAATTTTCAGTATATGTATGTATGTATGTATATATATATATATATATATACATGCACATATTATATATTTAATTCACTATTGCAAAGTTGAATTTTTTCTGGGGATGTAAAAATATACTTGAAAATAATTAGTGTAATTAATCATATTTAAAATAACCAAAACCACATACTTACATAAAAAGACCAAAAATATAAAATCCTTGAAAAATCACAGCACTAATTTATGCTAAAAATACTGAAAAATCAAAGTTAAAACAGGTTCATTTTCCCCATATGTATATGATATATACGAAAAAAAAGTATGTATCTAAAACTAAAAGCTATTTTTTCTTTTTTTCAACTGGATAAAGTGGGAACTTTTTCAATCAATACAGGTATATTTCCCTCAAAGAGCTTTTTGTAAGGATCAGGAAATAATATGCAGCAAACTCTTTGCAAATCATAGAGAAAAGACTTATTCTGCCTATAATTATGATTAGTAGCATTAGGTCCAGGCAGAAAACAAATATTTATCTTCCTCTCGGTATAATTTAAAATATTTCTAGAAATGCTAATGATAGTAAAAAAGCCAAAAGCAAGAAATTTAAATCAAACATCAGCAAAAAAAAGAGACATAATAATCCACATCTATAGACACATGATAATTTACTTAAAATACCCCAGGTAATCTAAATGTCTACTAATTTGCAAATTTAATCAAATCATAAGTTAATTATATGAGAAAACAATAAAAAACATAAAATGCTCTTAGAATGACAATAGGCCTAGAATTCTTAGGGCAATAATGAATTTTTATAAATGAACAAGAAATGATACTTCTAGATTATACTTCCAAAGCATACTACTCAAATATTCAAAGGGAGCCATATTCCCAACAATGATGAACAGCACAACTCATCTCTGATTGTCAATCTTGTCCAAGAACTCATGTTAATTTGTCATAAGAGGTTCACCCTATGTATTGGAGAACTACCCTTAGTTTTCTTCATATTGCAATGATAGCCATGGAATGCTCCACCTCTCATCTCTCCCCCTTATTTACTTGACTTTCCCATTTTCTCTTCATAATTCACATTTCCCTGATGAAATCAGGTCATAAACATCAGGGCAGTTATGAAGGATTAGGTTAACTCCATAATGGAAAGAATCAAGAAAGTGAAAATTTAAGAAGATGGTTTCTCTGTTTTTAGAGCTATTTCTAGATTTTGTTTGCAGATAATATTATTCTGGTTGCATCAAACATTATGCTGGGCCACAATTACAAAACACTTCTCACACAAATAAAATCAGATATAAAAATTAGAAAACTATCATGGGTAGACCAAGCTAATATAAAAAAAGAGAATTCTACCCAAATTGGAATATATTCAGTGTTGTACCAATCAAACTGCCAAAAATTATTTTCTAGAGCTAAAAAAAACCATAACAAATAAACAAAATACAGCATATATTATCACCATTCCAAGGAAGTACTAACATCTCAATTCTTTGAGTAGGAGGACTCATGGTCACAGCTATTCAGAGTCTTGAGTGGGAGCCATTACTAGACAAGTTTTTGCAAGACTTTTAAACCTAAATCCTCAAAGTCCCTTTCCATGAAGGGGTTTTTATAGGCTGAGAACAAAGATAGCACTACGCTAAGTATTCACATTTGATAAGTAATTCTTGAGATGTAGCAGCCTCCCAGATATGGGATGGTCCATCACAAGAAGCCCATCAAGGAAAATGTTTATTCATCCTATTAGGATAATTATGTTTACCACAGAAACTGACAAGGTTTCTGGGGTAAACACAGCCCTACATAAAGAATACTCATTAATTAAGGCAACAGAAGGGTGGCCAATTCTTCTGTACTTCCTTGGCATTCCATCAGATAACTGCAAGCATGTTCTCAGCAAAAAGTTACGCAAAATCATGACTGATGTGGCAGCCCTTTTTGTAGTGGCTAGAAACTGGAAACTGAATGGATGCTCATCAATTGGAGAATGGCTAAAAAAATTATAGTATATGAATGTTATGGAATATTATTGTTCTGTGAAAAATGACCAGCAGGATGATTTCAGAGAAGCCTGGAGAGACTTTTATCTCTCTTTATATATATATATAGATATATAGATATAGATATATGTAAATATATATTAGATAGATATAGATATATATGTAGATAGATAGATAGATAGATATCATCATAGTAAAGTCAAATTATACCTATACCCTCTAAGTATACTCCTAACAAAGATACAATTCTCCAGAATTAAACATATCATCTTCCCACATAGGGATGTAAACATTTTAACATTTTAAAAACATAGCTTTTTTTCTTTTCTTTTTACCATTTCATGTTTCTCTTAAATTCTATATTTGAAAATCAAATTTTCTGTTCAACTCTGGTCTTTACATCATAAATAAATGAAATTTCTCTATATCATTGAATATTCATCTTTCTTCCCTGAAAGATAAGGCTTAATTTTGCTGCACAGTTAATTCTTGGCTGCACTCCAAACTACTTTGCCCTCTGGAATATCATATTCTAAGCCCTTCAGTTTTTTAAAATGAAAGTTGCTAGGTCCTGGGTAATTCTGATTATGGCTCCTCCATATTTGAATTGTTTTGTTTTGGTCTGGTTTGTTTTTCTTGGCTGCTTGCAGTATTTTCTCCTTGATCTAACAATTCTAGAATTTAGCAACAACAATGCTTGGAGTTTTCATTTTGGGATCTTTTTCAGAAGGTGAATGGTAGATTCTTTTAATGGCTATTTTACCCTCTGATTCTAATACATCTGTATAGTTACCCTTGATGATTTCTTTAAAAAATGATATCTAATTTCTTTTTTTATCAGTGTTTTCAGGTAGTCCAATAATTCTTAGATTGTCTTTGCTGCCTCTATTTTCAAGGTCAGTTGTTTTCTGATGAGGTATTTTACAATCTCTTCTTCTTTTTTTTTTTTTTGGCTTTGTTTGATTTTTGATGTTTCAATTAGTTATTCACTTCCACTTATTCAATTCTAATTTTTAGCCAAATAGTTTCTTCAGTTAGCCTTACTTCCTTTTGCATTTTGTCAATTGAACTTTTAAATGAGTTGCTTTGTTCATTGGATTTCCCCCCCCCCC
>JAJPUD010024986.1:0-10562 GCA_023553655.1 Myrmecobius fasciatus
GGGCAGCTAGGTGGCTCAGTGGTTAGAGCACCAGCCCTGAAGTCAGGAGGACCTGAGTTCAAATCTGGTCTCACACACTTCCTAGCTGTGTGACCCTGGGCAAGTCACTTAACCCAATTGCCTCAGCAAAAAGCGCAATATATAAATATATATATATATATATATATATATATATAATTATAGGAGAGATTATGTATTCATCACTGTCCATCTTTTCTTTGCCTCCTTCTAATCTATTTTTTGGTTCTTTGTCATGCAGTTTTTACTTTATTTTTTTTCTCCCTTTCGTATATCCTACTTTCCTCAAACAGGCCACAGTTAAGCAAGCGTATATATGTGCACATATATATCTGCAGACACACATATGCACACATACATATTCATACCCACTTCGCTCACACAAAAATATATCTATATACACACAATGAATATATATATTTGCATTTAAACATATTTAAACATGCGTCTAAAACAATATTAATAGAACTGATATATAATGAAAATTTCTTTCTTGATTGAATCATTAAATTGGTGTCTGAGATCAAAGATTACAAGTCCAACTTTTTTTCTAATGAATTCTATTTCTGATACTTGTTTTTATGTATTTCTCTTATTTTCTATCCCTGCTAACTCTTCTACTTTAATTATACTCCTTAACTTGAGTTGCTATTACTTAACTTCCCCCCCACTCAAGAAAGTCTTTTATCTTCTCCTGGGACTTTTCCCTTTCTCTTTATCTCATTCCCATTAATCTACATTTCTTATCTTACTCTTTAATCTAAATACCCTTCCATACCCCACTTATCCTAAGCCATCTCTTCCCTCTCTCTTCATTACTTTCCCATTAATCAATACTTCTCTTCCCACTGCCATAAATTTACACACACTTTTCTATATCTCACCTCCTCCTAATTCTTCCTCCTTTATTTCTTTATAGATTTTGGAGTGTGCTACACACACACACACACACACACACACACAGAGTCTTCTCTATTTAACCCATTCCTGATGTGAATAGGTTTTCAGAACTAGCAGCCATCTTCCCCCCACTAATGCCTCTGTATTGATTCATCCTCTGCACCTCATTTACATAGAATAATTGTTATTTTTATCTTTTCCTAGATAATTTTGCTTTTTATAATAAAATCATACCCAGTTCTGCCCAAATTTTTCTTTTGAACTACTTAATTACTGATCTCAATCCTAAATATACGGTATAAATTTCCATGTAAAAACCATAAACAATTTGTCTTTGTTGAGTCCCTTGAAAGTATTCTTTAATGCAGGCTCTTATCAATTAAATTTTCTATTAAATTCAGATTTGGTTAGAACAAAGTCCTGAAAATCTGAAAGCTTCTTAATGTCCAGGCATCATATTTTGATTAATAATATATGTTATCAGTGGTCTTGCTGTACCATATCTAAAACTATATTATAAAGCAGTGGTGAACAAAACCATTTCATACTAGCTGAAAAATAGAGCAGTCGATCAGTGGCATAGGATAGAATATCAGGACAAACTAGGCAATAACTGTAGCAATTTAGTGTTTGATAAACCTAAAGACCCCAGCTTTTGGGATAAGTACTCACTATTCAGCAAAAACTGCTGGGAAAATCGGAAACTAGTGTGTCCCACCTAACACCACATACCAAGATGAGATCTAAATGGGTTCATGATCTAGATATAAAGAGTGATATTGTAACCAAATTAGAGGAATATAGGATAGTTTACCTCTCAGACTTGTGGAGATGGAATAAATTTATGTCCAAAGAAGATCTGGAACTCTTAATTGAACACCAGATAGATAATTTTGATTATATTAAGTTAAAAAGTTTCTGTACAAACAAAAATAATGCAGACAAAATTGGGAGGGAAGCATCAAATTGGGAAATTATATTTACATTTAAGGGTTCAGATAAAGGCCTCATTTCTAAAATATATAGCGAATTGTCTCATATTTATAAGAATTCAAGCCACTCTCCAATAGATAAATGGTCAAGGGATATAAACAGACAATTTTCAGATGATGAAATTAAAACCATTTCTAATCATATGAAAAGGTGCTCCAAATCACTATTGATCAGAGAAATGCAAATTAAGACAACTCTGAGGTACCACTACACACCTGTCAGATTGGCTAAAATGACAGGAAAAGATAATGATGCATGTTGGAGGGCATGTGGGAAAACCGGGACACTAATACATTATTGGTGGAACTGTGAATGGATCCAACCATTCTGGAGGGCAATTTGGAGCTATGCTCAAAAAGTTATCACACTGTGCCTGCCCTTTGACCCAGCAGTGTTTTATTGGGCTTATATCCCAAAGAGATCTTAAAGGAGGGAAAGGGACCCACATGTGCAAGAATGTTTGTGGCAGCCCTTTCTGTAGTGGCTGGAAACTGGAAGCTGAATGGATATCCATTAATTGGAGAGTGGCTGAATAAATTATGGTATATGAATATTATGGAATATTATTGTTCTGTAAGAAACGATCAGCAGGACTATTTCAGAGAGGCCTGGAGAGACTTCCATGAACTGATGCTGAGCAAAGTGAGCAGAACCAGGAGATCATTATACATGGCAACAACAATTTTATATGATGATCAATTCTGATGGACATGATTCTCTTCAAAAATGAAATGTTTCAAACCAGTTCAAATTGTTCAGTGAAGAAAGCCATATGCACCCAGAGAGAGGGATATGAAATGTGGATCACAACATATCATTTTTATGATCTATATTGATGTTTGTTTGCATTGGGTTTCCTTTCTCAGATATTTTTTGTTCATGTAGATACAATTCTTCTTGCATAGCAAGATAAGTATGAAAATAGGTATACATATATTCTACTTGTCAAGTATTTTAATATAAATAACATGTAGTGGACTTCCTGCCATCTAGGGGAGGAGAGGGGAGGGGACTAGGGGGGAAAATTTGTAACAGAAAACTTGAAAGGTTCAATGTTGAGGAATTACCCATACATATGCTTTGCAAATAAAAAGCTTTAATTAAAAAAAAAAAGAAAAAAAAAGATAATATATATTATTATGGGACCTGTTGGAATTGTGGCTGATAAGGTCTGATAGTCACAGCATATTTGAATTGTTTTTTTGTTTCTTGTTGTTTGTTTCTTGTAAAATATTCTCTTTGATCTGGGTTTTTTCAAAATTTGGCAATAATATTCCTATGCATTTTCCATGTAGGATCATTTTGAGCTAATGATTAGAGAATTTTGTTTACTTCTTCTATCCCTTCTTGTTTTATCACTCTAGGATAATTTTCTTTGATTATTTCTTGCATTATTGTATCAAGGTTCATTTTTTGGTCACAGATTTCAGGTAGTGCAATTATCTTATATTTTCTCTTCTATATCTGTAATGAATAACAAATCAAATTTGAATTATGTAATAGAAAAATCATATAAATTTTAGTTTCATTAAAGAATTTACAAGAATTGAAAACATGCTGATTTTTTTAGGATTTAACCAAAGCAGTCCTTATTGTAAACATTTTTTTAATCTCTAAGCACTTTTATTGAGAGAGAGGGAAGGAGGGAGGAAAGGGGAGAGAAAGACAAAAACAGAGAGACATAGAGACAGAGACAGAAAAACAGAGAGATACAGAGAAAGAGAAACAGAGAGAGAGATTCAGAGACAGAGACAGACAGAGAAAGAGGCAGAGACAGAGGGAGAGGGAGAGGGAGAAGAACAGGAAAAAGGAGAGGGAAAAGGAGGAAGGGAGGGAAGGAAGGAGGGAGACACTCCCCCCCCCCACACACACACAGAAAGAGAAAGAGAGAACATGTCAATCAATTGGAAATGCACCTGAAAAAATAAAAAAAAAAAACAATTATTTTAAAAAAGAAACAAATGTACCAAATTTTAAATTCTAATAACAAAAGATTAAAAATTGCAAAAATATTTTATCAAATAGAAATGAGACCTGATTTTAAAAGAAATATAAAACCAAATAATGCTGAAAGTGGTAAAGGATAATTCATGACAAATAAAGAAGTAAATGATAATATTAGAAATGATGCTGCTCAATTATATGACACTACAACTGACCATAAAATAAATATTTACAAAAATATAAATTTTCCCAATTTACAAAATAAGAAATGTATGACTTAAAAGCAAACATTTAAAGGAAGAATATAAATCAACCATAAATAAACTTCTAAAGAAGTGAATTCTATTAAATATCAAAGAAGAATTAAATATAATACCATATAAACTATTAGCAAAAAGTAGCAAAGAAATGGATACTATCATCTTCTTTCTGCGGTACAGATATAGTCTTATATATAAAATAATACATTAGGCAGTGAACATTTATTAAGTATGTGCTATGTATCAGTCACTTTGCTAAGCTTTGGGGATGAAAAGAGAAAGTAAACTTGCTCTCAGGAAACTCACAGTAGATGGAGAAACAATATACAAACAATATAAAGATTATTTTGAAATAAGAGGCAAGATACTAACATTTAGGGGAGTAGGAATATAAAAGTTACTATTTTTGTTGGGCTTTGAAGACGGTAATGAAGCCAAGAGGCTGAGATAAAGGAGAACATTATCAATGTGGTGGGCAGCCAGCAAGTTACAGCTTCTGGAAATGAATTGCATTGTTTGAGTAATGGCAAGGAGTTTTTGTGTCTCAGTTGGAGTGTACAATGCAAGATAGGAAAGGTATGTGCGCATGTGTGTATGTATGTGTATGGATGTATGAGGGGAGGGGTGAGACAACTTGTAAAAAGTGTTAAACATCAAACAAATTAAATAATTTAATTCTGAAGAGGCAGTGGAGTTTGCTGAGCAGGAGGGTAATATGGTCAATCATGTTTTTCAGGAAGGTCAATTTGACAGCTGAGTAGGGCATGGATTGAAATGGGGAGATAATTGTTGCAGGTAGAACAACCAACAAGCTATTAGAATAGGGATGAGGCAGTGAGGGATTACACCAGAAGATAGTTATATTAAAGGAGAAAAGGGAACCAAATGAGAGAGATTTTAGGAAGACAAATGCAAAAGATCTGGCAACATATTGGATATGGAGGAAAAAAGAGAGTGAAGAAAAAAAGCATTTCAAATTGGTTATGATCTAAATAACTGGGAGAATGTGGAAAGGAAAAGATCAGAGAAAAAGTATTAAGTTTTGAAGTTAAAGTTTGGTTAAGGTTTGAGTTAAAGATATTTTTATGAGATATCTAATAGATGGAGACAATAAGGCGAAAGCTCAGCAGAGAAATTTGGAAGAGATGATCTTTGAATCTTTGGAAGATGATGAAATAATACATAAACTAGTATAGAGAAAGAAGAAAAAAGGCCTGGGTAGAGTACAATGGGAATCAACTTTTATTGAGGGTGTTTAGATGATAATTCTATGAAGTAGACAAAGGAGTAGTTACCCAAAATAGATCAAGAAGAATAAAGTCACTAAAATCTAGATAGAAAAGAGTATTAAGGAGAAGAGGGTGCTTGACAGTGTCAGATAGTTGTCAAAACAGAAAAAAAGAATCTAATGAACAATGATGCAAAAATTTCAAATAAAACATTAAAAATGTTAATCAGCACATCATACAGGTCATACAAATGGATTTATTCAAAAATTCAGATTTGATAAAATATTAGGAAAATTATAATGTAAATTAACTTTGTTAATAGCAAAATTTAAAATTATAAGACTTTACCAAAAAATTAAGAAATAACTTTTCACGTGATACATTTATGTTTAAAAAGTTGAAAACATAAGAATAAATGAATTATTTTTTAAATGATAGATACTCTCCATCTAAAACCAAGAGCAAACATATGTAAAGGAAAAAAAAGCTTGAATTCTGTCAAAAATATCAGAAATGAAATGAGGATACCCATTTTAAAATCTTATATTTGATGTAGAGCTAGCATTCCTGCCTATAAAAAACAAGACAAGAAAAAGAAATTGAAGTAACGAGTCTAGGTAAAGAAAATATGAAATTACTACTTTGTGTAAATTGTATAATGTTGCAAAGTACCCTAAAAAGTCAATTAAAAATTAATTAAAGCCACAATCTAAACAACATTGTAGAATATAAAACATACATAAATCATCAGCACTTCTGTACTCTATCAGTAGAGGATGGAAAAGATGGAAAAAAAATTGGTTTAAAATTACTACCAAATGTTTAAAATACTTGGGAATCTACTTAATGATATGAGTTATAAAAATATAAAAAAGTATAAGAGTTTTAAAAAGATAACTAAAATTATTTTTACATAAATAAAATAGACTAAAATAATTAAAAATATTAACTGCTTGTCAATATGTCAATATCAATAAAAAATTACACTACTAGTTATATTAATGTACTTATCCAATGCTGTATTAACTGACTATTAATCACAGGATTATTTTTTAGATTTAGAAAAATTAATAATGAAATTTATGTTGGAAGGAAAATGTTCAAGTAACTCAAGGAAAATAATGAAAAGAAAGAATAAAGGTGATCTTTTAATGTCAAATATCAAACTATCCTATAAAGTAATATTCAAAATGAATTGATACTAGCTAAAAAATAAAGAGCTCAACCAGTGGAATAGAATGGATATATAGCACACAGAAGTAAGTGTATGTAATATCTTAATATTTGTCAAAAATTACATGCTAGGTTATTAAACAAAAAACTCATCTGACAAAATATGGTGTAAAATTTGGCAAGCAGCATAATTGAAATTTTTTTGGTAAGCAGCATAAATGAAATATTTAGAGCAACATCATACACCTTATAAAAGATAAGCTAAAAATGTGATCTAAATAGAAAATGTTACATTATAAACAAATGCAAAAAAAATGGGGAAAATACTTCTCAGGGATTTGAATAAGAGAGAAATTTGTTATTATATTAGGGATATCACAGAGGAAAAAAAAACCAGATATTTTAATTGCATGAAAATTAAAAAGTATTTAGACAAAAAAGGTCATAAACCTAATTCTGAAAGAAAAATAATTAGGAAAAATATTTGCAGGGAGTCTTTCTGAATCAGAAGAATTTATATGATAAAAACACTGGGAAAAAACAAGTAGCTTTGAAAACACTAAGAAATAAAATGAATACAGTGATTCATATCATTGTAGAGGACAGACGAAAAATGATACCAGCAATTTATCCACCTGCTAACAAAATTTGAAATGGAACACATTTCTAAATTTTGTTTTATTGTGAATATATTAGAAAGAAGGATATCCTTCAGTAGGAATCAATTTTGCGCTAATTGTTAAACTTTAGTTGTAAATAACCAAAGTATTTTATTAGATGTCACCATAAGCCAGGAGGCTGAAGAAGAAAGAATAGAAAGAACATTAGGTAGGAGAAGTCTGATTCCAAATAACAGTTTGATGAAACATTTATCTACTACTTTCCTCTGCTTTAAGCTCTTGTTCTTGCTCTTTTCTTTTTCTTTTTCTTTTTCTCATCTTCTTTTGTCTTCTCTAATCTTCTCTTCCTTTCTCTCCCCTTTTTCTACCCTAACCCCTCTCAATTCCACTATCCTTTTCCTTAACTTCACCTCTCCCTGTCTTTCAACTTTCCTTCCCTTCCCCTTTCCTGTCTTCCCTTCCTTCCTTTTTCTCTCTTCCCTCCCACCCCCTTACTCTCTTCCACCATCCTAACCTTTCTCTGATCCTCTGCCCTTCCCTCGTCTTTTATCTTCTCTTCTTCTCTCCTCTCTTCTCTCCACAGTGAACTATACTGTCTCTCTATCCTTTCCTTTTGCTCACAAAAATACAGATTAATTTCTGAGATGCAGAGGACTAATGCATCCTTGTTACTTACTTGATAATTGGGTTGGCAAGTTAAAAACATTGTTTCTTTCCCCTATTTTAGAGACTATAGCAGATATTTTAAAGACTTGGTATAGTGATTTGAGGAACTAGTAATTGTAATTACAATCCAAAGTCCAGATCTGTCTCTCATCTCATGGGGATAGCCTATAGATTGGGTATGTACAGTGAGCAATGAATTCACATGCCAAAATTATTTAGCTCATAGAGTTCCATCTTAAAGGAATTTTGACCCACTCAAGTAGTGCTTTCGTGTTTCTTGCCCTATTCATATTCTAACATAGTTTGTAGTATTAGAAGTAAATATATTTTGAATTCTAGCAGAGTTTCTAGTATAGTGAGATGCATTCTTTTTTTGGAAACTTTTTTCAGTTCAAATTGTATCATTTTCAAGGCTACAGCTTTCTCATGGCCAGTGTAAAAATGTTCTAATAGTATTGGCAAAGGTTTGATCTTTTTCTTTTTCATGTGGAAAAAAAGGGAAGATAGAATTTCAACAAAAATTACTACTAATACATATATTTCTTTAGGATACCTTGACTTGATATAAGATACTTAAAAATAAGTGATGTGAAATAATGTTTGTGCCAACAAAAGAAAATGATTAGTTTAAATTTATTTCTGAGAGAGTGCCACTTATGTGCAGAATTTTCCTGGAAGGCCTCCATGGCCATCTATAAACAGTGGCCTAATAATCAAATTGGACCTATCTGGGATAGTTCACACTGATAGTTCTACAGAAGGACTTATGTATTCAATTATTCTACAGAATGATCTTAGCCTTCTATTTTTTCCTTCTGCTCTAGCTAATGCATTGCAATGCTCGTAGTGATAGAAAAAGTTCACTGCCCTTTTCATTGGCTACCTGTTTTATTGCTTCAACCATACATCTTTTTAAGTGGAAATGTAAGTGAGCCAAAAAAAAGAATTGTTCACATTTTATTTACCTCATTCCCCAAACTATAAAGTCTGAATTCATCCAGGAATTATGGTTTCAGATGGGGGAAATATAAGCCCTTGTTCTATTTTGCCTTTAGTACCCTAGATTGTTCCATAGAGTAAAGGAATAATATAATAATGACAACAACAGTAACAAGAAATTCTAAAACTGATTTAAATTGGTGTCTTTAAATAATAATATTTTCAGTTTTCTTTGTCACTGATGAGTAGAAAACACTACAACAGAAAATGTAAATATTTCAGACTTCAAGAAAAGCAAATATTCACTATTCTCTGCATTATGTTTCTTAAGGACACTTTTCTCTCTCTTTGGTATTGATGACTGGTTGGACACTTCAAGGATATGTAATTTCCTCAAGAGTAGTGGACCATTCACTAAGGTATGTTAAAATCCTTAAATTCCAGTAGATGGTTTCATGGCTTGTGGCGGCCAGCACATTCTACAGGTCTGATCAAACTTCAGGTGATGAGCTATTTATTATGCTTTGCTTATTCATTTATCACTTGTTTATTTCTTGCATTCTAGAGATGCCAAAGTCCCATTAGAAATTCTTCATCAATTGATTAGAACTGATAAACTTCTTCTTGCCATGTTACTCTATGAGATAACAAATTTTGTTATTAGACTATAATTTTGGCAAATTTCCATGTTTTAAATCACTTTTGAAATTTCATTAGCTGCTGTTTATATACTGGGCACAGTGTTAGAAAATTTGAATACAAAATTAAAAGAAAGAACTGTTTCTACTACTAAGACATTCATATTCTAATGGATGACAATATATAGCTTTGTTTCATAAGAAAAAAAGTTTTGTTTTCCCTCAAAGGACTGTTATTTCCCTACTTTTGTGGTTTAGTTGTTCATTATAAAATACTCTGTAGTTTCCCAAGATATGCAAGGATAGTTTGAAATTCCCCAATAATTTTTTTTAGCTGATAGACCTATTTTTAATTGGTTCATGAAAGAAAACAAGAAAGACTTATAAGATGAAGCCATAGGCTATTCATTAATATAAAGAAGATCTTATTATATCCACCTTTTTATTCTTTAAGCATTTGTTGATCACTTATGGTAAGCCAGGAAAGAGAGAGCAGCATACAATATGATATGTTCTTGGTACTTGTTATTGCTGTAGTGCTGAAAAATTGTTTTATTTCAGTCATATCTGACTCTTTGTGACCCTATTGGGGGTTTTCTTGTCAAAGATACTGGAGAAATGTGTCATTTGCTTCTCCAGCATATTTTACAGATGAATAAAACAGGGTTAAGTGATTTGTTCACAATTAGTAATTGTCCAAAGCCAGATTTGAACTCATGAAGATGAGTGTTTCTGATTCTAAGTCTAATGTTCACTAAATAGCAAAACTAAAGGAGAGAGAAAGATATATAAACATTACTAACATTTCAGAGAAAGATAAATACAAAAAAAGCTACAAACAAGAAGCTTTGAAAATAAATGGTATAGGGGCAGCTAGGTGGTGCAGTGGATAGAGCACCAGCCCTGAATTCAGGAGGACCTGAGTTCCAATCTGGTTTCAGACACTTAACACTTCCTAGGCGTGTGACCCTGGGCAAATCACTTAACCCCAATTGCCTCAGCAAAAATTAAAACAAAAAAACAAACAAACAAAAAAGAAAATATATGGTAAAGGGGCAGCTATGTGACACAGTAGATAAAGCACCAACCCTGAAGTCAGGAGGACCTGAGTTCAAATCTGGTTTCAGATACTTATCACTTCCTAGCTGTGTGACCCTGGGCAAGTCACTTAATCCCAATTGC
>JAJPUD010024987.1:0-12672 GCA_023553655.1 Myrmecobius fasciatus
CAGTTAATGCTTCCATTTACCTCATTGATTTTTTCTGGGCATTTGTTTTCATTTTCAAGAGAATGTATGCTTCCCAAGAGGGGACTGCTTTGATTTTTGTCTTTCTGCCACACTTATAGTGTTTTGCTCACAGTTGATATATAACTATAGCTAACATTTATGTGTAAGGCACTGTATTAAGCGCTTTTTAAATGTTATTTCATTTAATGTCTCACAACAACCCTGGGGGGTGGCTACTATTATCACCCCCATTTTACAGATGAGGGAACTGAGGTAAACAGAGGTAAAGTGACTTGCCCAGCTCATAAGTGTGTGAGGTAAAATTTGAACTCAAATTCAGCATTCTATTAAATTTAATTAAAAGCAGTTTTTGCTTGGTATAAGTCAAGTCAATAAGCAAGGATTAAATGCTTGCTAGGTGCCCTAGTTATGAAAAAAGATATTACTGCCAGTAGAGAGATTGTAAAGAGCCCTGAGGTTGGATTGATCTGAAAGTATAGGGAATTTTGACAAGGTTTCTTAAGGGTTTTTGGCTGCATATTTTGCTAAGCTCTCTGTGCCACAGTTAGAAAATGTGACTACTGTAGTTATAGCCATCTTGAGATTTGGGTGAATTTTTGGTGAATTGAGGCAATTTTCTAAGTAATAGGAATTATCTGACTATTTGGATATTTGTCTCAATTCTCTGACTTCACCATGCATAAAAGAGGTAACAGTTGATAAGCAAGCTCATGAGTAGGATTGTCTCCATGATTGTTGATGACTTCCTGTGTTAAGGATTACAGCAGGTAATACTTAAAACTAAAGTCCTAACTATTCACCGACATAAGGCATAGGGAGGGTAAATTGTTTCCTGGAATTGTTCCAGGAGCAGAGAAAGGAACAGAACTCTGATTTTCTCTCAGCTGCTCTAATCCTCAGCCACTCTTTTTGGCTATAAGCCTGGTACAACTCCATCAAACTTGAAGAGGGTATGAGTTGATGGCCTAGCTGATGGAAGGGGGGAAGAAAGGGAATACACTTCAGCTCTTTGCAAAACACTTCAAAAATGGGAAGTAGCAATATACGGCAAAACCAGAGCCAGTGACTCCAGATCTTAAGTACATGTTTTCCAGACCTGTTGGGGGCCAGAACTAATAAATCAGAGCCAGAGAATTGCCCCTGTTCTTGCCTCTTTCTAGCATTCCCACCAACATCCTGCTGGGCTCTCCAGGGAACTGGGTGTTTATTAAGCCAGATGTCTTCTAGAAGCCCTCAGACACTCTTAAATTCATCCCCACTAAGTTTTCCTTCCCTTTTCTTCCCTCTGTCCACCTAAGGTATGATCCCTTACTTGGGAGTCTTCTGCCCAAAGGAATGTAAGTTGGGATCATTAAATCTCTCAAGATATTTAGATAAAATCATTCTGTAAGGGGCCTAGCACAGTGCCAGTCGTAGAATGTATAGTATGGCTGAGGAGACAAAGTCTCCCCTTGGACTGCCTCAGATGAGGTCTTGAGCAAAGGCTGGGAGATCAATTGTCAGGTATATGGTAAAGGGAGTTCCTATTCAGGTACAGGCTGGATCAGATAACCCTTGGGGTATCTTTTAACTTTGAGCTTCAGTGAAAAAATTGAATATAAACAGTGGGTTCATAAACACCTGCTGGCTTGAAGCAAAATTGAAGTTTTGAAAAGAGAGCAGCCATAAAAGGCTTCACCAAGTAGGATTTGATGGAATCTGGATAGAGAGGGTCTAATGAAGGTCGGGAAGGAGGAAAGCAGAATAAAGTACAAAGACAGGACTGTGTATGCTATGTATGTTGAGCATGATGAGAAAGGAGGCTACCTCCTGGTCAGCTAAGTGAGATAAAGTGGGGTCCCTTGAATGTTAGACAAAAGAGTTCAGATGTGATAGAATATGGAGTCATTGGAAGTTTTTGATCTGGGGCTCAACTCAGATGGCATTTAAGGGAGATTAGTGATACACAGGACAGATTGTTGGGAGAGAGATATATAAGGGAATCCAAAATAATAATAATAATAATGGTAATAATAGCTAAAATGTATACAGCACTTACTATGGGCCAGGCACTGTGCTGAAAATCTTACAAATCTTTTTTTTTTTGCTTTTAGCTGAGGCAATTGAGGTTAAATGACTTGCCCAGGGTCACACAGCTAGGGAATGTTAAGTGTCTGAGATCAGATTTGAACTCAGGTCCTCCTGACTTCAGGGCTGGTGCTCTATCCACTGCGCCAATCTTACAAATGTTATCTGATTCAATCCTAAAACCAGTCATGTAAGGTAACTGCTCTCATTATCCCCATTTTACAGTTGAGGAAACTAAGGCAGATAGGGGTTGTGCAGGGTCATATAGCCAGATTGAAACACAGGTTTCTGACTCCAGGTCCAGCAGTATATCCACTGCACCTTCTTCACCGTTGCTGTTTGAAGTATGGAAACCACAGCCAGAAATCACCTTTTTACCTGGTGTGGTAGCTTGATTGGCTTTTTTATTGGTTCAATAATCAAATGGGGGATGGGAGTGGGGAGGGACTCAACTCAGTAATAAATCATTCATAGCCAAAGGCAGGGAGAGGATATCTCCCTATGCATGTTTCTTTGTGGTCCCCTAAGGACAGGCAGAAGTTTGAAGGGGAGAAGGGAAGGGGAAGGGGACAGAACTGGAAATTGAGAGGCAGGGGGGAGTTTGGGAAGACTGAAAAGGAAGAATCTGGGACTTGGGAACTGATTACCCCTGGGAAAGGATGGGGATCAAGTCAAGGATGCTTTGTGTAGTGGAGTAAGATGAGACTGGACCCATGAATCAGGACATCAGGGTTATAATCACAGCTCTACCACTGAGCTGGTGTGACATTGAGCTCCAAAGACTGTGTCACCTTTCTGGGCCTCGGTATAATAGGTGGGTGTTGTTGGACTGGGTGAGCTTTGAGGTCCTTGTCAGCTGCAGAACCTTGTGATTATAAGATTGGTTGTATAAGTGACAGGAATAGGGGGAAATGAGGTGAGTGGTAGAAGCCATGTAATTTACTTCAGACCTTCCTGGCCCTTCTACCCTCAGGCACTACAGCCCTGTGCCAGCTTCAATAATACCACCTTCCAGTGCCTGTGAATCTCTGACTGAAGAGATCCTGAGAGTCTGTACTTTTAGGATGATATGGTGGCTGGGGTGATTAGAATTGATTATATTTAGGCACAATTCTACCTCTGCTTTGTATAAGAGCACTTTGTAATCCATCAAGCCCTATATAAATGCAGGTTCCTTCATTATTCTACTTTTCACATTGCTTCTCTTTAGGATTGTGCGAAAAGTAAAAAGACATTGGGTGTGAGATGTTAAGCTATGTGTTCAAATCCTGGTTCTACTACTTCTGTGACCTTGCACAGTCACCTACTCTATCTGTGCCCCAGTTTTCTCATTTGTAAAATGAGGGATTGGACTAGATTTCCTCTAAGATGTCTTATAGTTCTGAGTCTATGAGTTCATTTCCTCCCCTCTTCTACCACAAGAACCTTGTGAGGTATATGGGAAAGTGCAGAGTGGAGCCTTCTCTTCTTTCCATGGTTCTATGGTGAGTAAGCATTTACTGTATCTACCATGTGCTAGGCAACAGGGATCCAAATTTAATCAATGAAACAATCTCTATTTACAATGTTTAAAATAACAGGGATTACTGGGATTGTTTAGGATGGGTGGTCTAGACCTGAAATTTCATGTGTGTTGAGGTTTCCTCCACTTGATGGTAACCCATTGTTTTAGAAGCTAAGAGATTAAGAGATTTATCCCTAGTCAACACAAGTTTGTTCTTGAGACAGGACACGAATCTAATTCTTCATGGCATAAGGCTGACCATCTGTAGGCTGCATCATTACTTTATTCAGGAATCATGAGGAAATTATCATTTGTTCATTATGATGCTGTTTGATGCAATATATGCAATATTACAGTTTTTCAGAGAAGTGACAAGTAAGTGAGAGGCTCCAAAAGTAAAATAGAAATAGAAGAGTGATAAATGGGGTGACAAGGGGACTTTTTTTTTTGCCAACCATACATAATCTTTCTACTCTAGTATCCTGCATATAAGCACTGTCATTAATGGAAGAAGATATTACTTTTTTACTTTTAATGGGGATGCTCTTTGTTTTTTTGTTTTACACATAATAGTGAGGGGTTCACACTATACTATCCACATTTTCTCCTTGTTCCTCTAAGTGCTGACCATACCCTTGAGTAGGATGGCTGTTGAAAGTTGAGCATCCATTGGATGACCTTGGAACAGAGAGAGGCTAAATAACCAAACTGGGAATGACCCTATGACCTTGTCATTCTGGATATCAAGTTTTCAGCAGCTGAACCAAACAGATAAAGGGCAAAGGTTGTTAGGGTATAGATAGCCAGGAGCTATTATTGACTAGAGTTAACCAAGCTATCCCTTGAGCTATATCTGTTATGGTGATTAACTACTCCCTTGGGTCATTCATCAATTTGGGGGTTAAAGATATGATGCACATGCATTGTGCATATTCACACATAATGCACATATATCATAAGTATATTTCTGAGTTCTAAGTCTATGGAAACCTTTAGTACAGAAATTCTTTGTGTGTGTGTGTGTGTGTGTGTGTGTGTGTGTGTGTGTGTGTGTGTGTGTGTTATGGACCCCTTTGGCAATATGGCAAAATTAATGGACTTCTCAGAATAATTCTTTTACAATGTATAAAATAAAATATGGAGGACTACAATAATATTTAAATATAGCTTTCAAAATATAAAAAACCCCAAGTTCATGATCCCTCAGATTGAGGACTCCTGTTTTATAAGGTATAAAAGAGATTGGACATCTAGAATTTTGTCTACCCATGGGTACCATTCTTCTCCCTTCCTCCCTAGTGCTTTAGTCTAATTTTTCTTCTCTTTTTTTCCCCCTTCTCTCATGACAGATGGAGTAGCGGCATTCCGTGCTTTTCTGAAGACTGAGTTCAGTGAGGAGAACTTGGAATTCTGGCTAGCCTGTGAGGAGTTCAAGAAAACTCGATCATCTACCAAGCTGGTTTCCAAGGCCCACAGGATCTTTGAGGAATTTGTAGATGTGCAGGCCCCTCGAGAGGTATGTTGGGGTGAGCCCTTTGCTGTGTAGGCAATTTCTGCTTATCTTGGCTCTATACAGTGAAATAGGCCAGAATTTTTCTCTCTGGAGTCTTGTTCGAAAGAGGAATCCATTTGTTCTGAGTTGAGTCTCATCAGCTTTATCTGTTTATAATTGCTATTTATAATTGCTAGGATGGTATCTATGATGGCAAAGGTTTAGAAATTCAAGGAGAGAAGTAAGAAATAGATTTTTTTTATATAGTGACACATACATATATAAAATACACACACATATATAGATATAGATATATATGTTGTTCTTTGTCCTTTATAGTTGAAAAGGACCATTACATCAGGGGGAGGATCCCATGACATTTGAGTGAATTGGATTTAAATGGGGGAGGTCTGTACAAGATCACCTATCTCACTTTCTCCTCCAGAGTCATCTGGGCCCACTGGCCAGATATAGATCCACAACTGAAGATGGCTCTGGATGCAATGGGAGATCTTGGCCTTTTTAAGCTAAGGTCTAAATACACATACACACACAAATACATATACATACATTTTTGGGGGATACAGTTTGTTTGGAAACATTTGTCACTTCTCAATAAAGATACCTTCCTACAATATTTGTTGTAAAATAAAATTAAGCAAAACAATGCAATAGAGTAGGAGGATTACTATTTGATAACAGAAAGGAAAGATGTGTTTAAATTCTGATAGTTTGGTTCCAGGATGTTCTCTTGGATTTAATTGGAGTCTTGTTGACTTGTGGTTCATGGATATGGTGTTCCCTCTTTCTTCTCTGCATCAGATCTTCCCATGTCTCTCTGAATTCATTAGTGTCATTGATTATTGTGCAAAAATATTGCATTATGACTATATGAGAGGCAATGGGGCATAGTGAATAGAAAACTAGCTTCAGAGCCAGAAGACATGTATTCAAGTCCTGCAACAGATACCTACTGGATAGGAAGTTATTTAAAATCTTAGGCTCTCAGAAATGCTTTAAAATGGAAGTTGTAGGGGCAGCTGGCTGGTGCAATTGATAAAGCCCAGGAGCGGGGTCAGGAAGCCATGATTTAAAATATGATCTCAGATACTTAGTATCTGTAATATTACTATTAAAGTCATTTAACCCTGTTCCTCATCTGTAAAATGGGCTGAAGAAGGAAATGGCAAACTCCAGTTATCTTTGGACATGACTGAACCAAAGTAAGTTGTAGGGAATGTGCCCATTTGCACTGGCAAAGGGAAATGTTTTACAAGGACCTCTCCTTATCAATTAAATCACTGTTTAGTTCCTATCCCTATCTTATTACATAACTTCCAATTTGGAAGGGATGTTTCAACATCCTTGTGATGTTTTAATGGAAGCCCAGCAAGCATGGAAGGGGGGGAACTGTGAAAAAAAGTGGGATCTTATCAGATGTGCTTATTTTGCAGTTAAGAAAGGAGAAGGGGTCTGCTTTGGAAAGGTCTAATAAAGGTCTCAGAAATAAAAACCTGCCGTTAAATTGAATTTAGTTTGAAAAGCTCTAGGGAGGAGTCAAGTGCCTTGAGTTCTAACCTCAGTCCCACCAGCAATGTTGAATAGCATATTAGACCTGAAAGGACCTTAGAAATAACCTAATTCAATTCCTCCTCAGTTGATAATTACTCATGTCTGAACAAATCACTCCATTTCTTTGTTCTTTTCTTCCTTCAACTGTCAAATGGGGATAACTTCCCTTCTTACCTCAGGGGATAAAGATCGAAACCACTCACCTCTGGGAAAGTGTTTTGACAAGCAGAAAACTTTACAAAGGTACAGCATGGAATAGTGGATGGGAGTATGAACCCAGGAAAACCTGGGTTCAATCCTGCCTCTGATACATCCTAGCTCTAGGCAAATAGCAGTATCCTGGGCAATTCCACAGGGAATGTTTTGCACACAGGTCTGGATTTCTTTCTTCTAACCCGACTCCTCCTCCATTCTTTCCATCTCCCACATATTCACATCTAAACAAAACAAAACAAGGAGTTATGCCAATGTAAATTGTTTATTGTCCTTCATAAAGGTACAAAACCCTAACAAATTCAAGGTAAGCCTCCAACCACCAGGCTTCTAGCTTCCTTATAATCTTGCTCTTTCTTTATGTCTCCAGGTGAACATAGACTTCCAAACTCGGGAAGAAACAAGGAAGAACATGCAAGAACCTTCTTTAACATGCTTTGACCAAGCCCAGGGGAAAGTGCACAGCCTTATGGAGAAAGACTCTTACCCCCGGTTCCTGAGGTCCAAAATGTACTTAGACCTTCTGACTCAAAGCCAGAGGAGGCTCAGTTAGAGCTGAGATGGGGACCCATGGAAATCACAAGCTTTCCCCTTCCCCCAGCTGCCAAGACCATATTCCAATGTGAACCGCCATCAGTGTTTAACCGCAGTGGAGTTTGGGGTGGGAGGCTGGGGGTGGGAGGAAAAGAGTCAGTGGGGCCTCTTCCACTGGGTGACCCAACCGCCATTTGCCCGGTTGTGTTTGTGTGTTGGTTAGTGGTACTGTCTTACAGCTGTTACCCTTCTCTGGGTCAGAAAATGACCTTTCATAATGCATTGGGTCATTTCTGCTGAGAAGGCAGGTTTGCTATGCTGGGCTAATATGTAAATAATGCAAAAGCAATTCACTTCCCTCTCCCTTTTCCCGGCCACCCCATTGTATTATCTGACTTCTTGCTAGTTCCACATCCTTGAGAGAAAAGAGGGGGGAAGATGACCATGGGTCTCTCTGATGGGATTGGCAGTTCAGAAACTGTTGCTAGTCCTGGGTGTTTGGGCATTATTATACTAAAAAGGAAAGTCCCAGGAATCCTAGGTTAAGCAAGACTGCCAGTTACTGGGGATGGAAGGGAAAAAAATATTTATTAAGCGCCTACTATGTGCCAGGCACTGTGCTAAGCGCTTTACATTACTATCTCATTTGATAATATCTCATTTTATATATACATATAATATATATATATCATTTGATTTCAGATGGGATTGAATTAGTAGAGTCAGCTATTTCTTTCATTTCCATTGGCCACCATTCAGTGGGGAAAGAATAGGGGTGGGGTGGGGAGGTGGGGCCATTGGGACAAGCTGTAGTCACTGCCCATCCTAACTTAGGAGGCTGATGGACTCTCTGTAGAGTTCTTGTGAAAGTACCTCACAGAGAGATATAGTTCATGGCCACAGTCATAGCTATTTTCTGCTCATAGGGAAGCAGAGGATTCTCTCTTTGAGTGTAGTTTCTAAGTGTGATCCCCTGGTGGAGGGGAGTCATTTGTGGGTGAATGGTGCATTAGACTATTGCCAGGGAGGAAGATGTAATGTAGAAGTCCAATCCCCATATTTGTTCAGCCATTTTCCTGGGGCGAAATGACCACAGAAGTAACAACAATAGGCTTTCATGGAGTGGACGGCTTTCTAGCCTGTTTGCCCCATTCCCCTGTGATATCAGACATTACTGCTCTGGTCTCTCAGGATAGAAAATGAATTCACACAACATAGCCAACTTTTATCCAGGTCCTACTGTCCTTGATTCTAATCCCCAAAGGGAGGACATATAATTATGATGGGAAAATTAGGCACCAAAGTCAGAAACTTTCTTATCTATGTAGTCCTCTAAGATATTTCCCCCCAAAGATCTCACTAAAGCTATTACTATCCTAAAGATACAGTAGATTCACAATTTGGTGATGATCCTAGTATGGAAGATGGAACTGGGGTTGGTTAAGAAAATGGGCAATCACTAGGTTGGAAGTCCAATGGGGCTAGTGTCAGAGAGCTTTACCCATTAATGATTGGAAATTGTTTGGAAGTCCTTTCTGGGATGCTGTCTGAGTTACTGGCATCTAGTCTCAGTTACCTAGAATCAAACTAATTTGGGCACGGATGTGTGACCCTCAAGGAGAAAAGCACTTACGTGAGATAGGAGAAGAGTACCTGTCAGGTGCTGAGTCCCTGGCTGGGATCACAGTGTAGACTGTTCTGCTAAATTAGTGTAAGTAGCTGTTGTAATGATCATATATGAAAAGTGACTATGTAGTGCAATGGAAAGAATCCTGTCCTGGAGTCCAAAAGTCTGGGTTCCAGTCTTTCTTCTGCCATAATCTACTGTGTGACTTTGGACAAGTCATTTCATTTCCTCTGGAAGATTGCTTTCCTTATATGTAGAATGATCAGGGATGGTGTTGAGGAGTGGGGAGGGTTAGAGCCTCACTAAAATCTCTTCCAGTTGTGAAATGCTAGGGTTTTGGTTCTTTGTGGTGCCCTCTAGACTCCAGGACCCTAGGCATTTGAGGGATAGTGTTGGGAAAAGAAAAAAGAATCCAAAAAAAGAATATTAAGCAGGGGAATTGAGTTTGGCATCTGAGCTCTGAGGGGGCTGGTGATGCTCAGGAACCAGGCACAAGCACTGCATCCCCTCTTGGGGATGAGTTATGGCACCTTCACTATTTAAATGTATTTTCAAGTAGTGTTCACATTTCATTCTGTCCTGTCACTCCATCTTTTCTCCCTTTGCCAGTGGGTAGGGGGCGGTATCTGGTTAATCTTATTCTTTTTTTTTTTTATTGTTGTCAGGGGTTCTTGCACTGCCAAGGGGGTGTGTGTGTGTGTGTGTGTGTGTTGTCTGTGTGTTTGTATTGTCAGCGTATCTATATGCAGTAGCATCATGGAGTTTAGGGGGCAGGTTCTCCCTCTCTTTCTTTAGGTCTGTAATTGGGGAGACACCAGGAGTTCCATTCCCAAGAGCTCTGGAGCCTGGAAATGGATGTTTCTAAGCAGATCAGGCAGTTCCTCCCCTTCCTTCCCTTCTCCCCTCAATTCCAATCCTCTCTCCTTCCTGAACCAACAGGAAACCAATTTCAGCTGAAGCTGCCAGAATGAATTTAATGAGATTGCTCTCTTTAAACACAGGGTAAATACTTTAAACCACTGTTTACATAGGAAATTTGCGTCTATGGCCAGCTTTCCTGCCAAATTTCAAGCACATCTGAATGGAAACAACACAGATTTCTGAAGAATCCAAGCAAAATTTAAAAGGTCCTTTTATAGCTCACCTGAGTGGTGGAGGGGTAGGGATGAAAAGGATGGGAGGATGGGAGGAATCTAAAAAAAGGTAAGCTGCGTCTTCAATTCAGGCTTTTGAGCTTCTTCTAATTATTGGGATGAACTCTTCAGGTGGGGTGGTAACTTGGAAGGTTGGCCACTGCTTCCCCTACAAGAAGGAGGTGTGAAGGACCAAGCCTTAGGATTTTGAGGCTTGTAGCTAAGGGAGGGTGTATGTGGGTGGATGTGTCCCTTGGTGTATATAGGTATATTTAGAGTGCTGGGTAACATGTGTGTGACAACTGAGAGCATCAGATTATAAGGGTGAGGTCCTTTCTCCATAGGGCAGACCCTTTATGCCCTGATTCTCCTCAGAGGTTCAGAGTTGTCTTTCTTGCTGCCCTCTCTGGGAACTTTGGTTAAGCCAAACCTAGATCATTATTATTATTATTATTATTATTATTATTATTATTATTATTATTATTGTCTGTAATGAAACAAAGAGAAATGTTTACAACATCAAAAGCAATATCCAAACATACCTCACTCCTGTCCCCTTGTCTCTTTCCCCTTCCACTCTTCTTTCCTCTTCCCTTCCCTCCTTTCTCCTCTTCCCTCCTGTCATCCATCACCTGCCTCACCTTTCCCTTGATGTGAGGAATGGTTTTTCCCATGTAAGTTCTTCCTTTCCTTGCAGGGCTGCTGGGGCTTCTGCTATTGTCTGCCTTCTAGGCATGGTGCTTGCTTTGGTCCTGAAATCTCTACAGAGGATAGAATAAAAGCCAGAGCAAGATGGGCAGCAATGATATTCCCTAACCACCTTCTTCCTTTGGCATTTGGGGTTGCCCTGAAGTTTGCTGCTACCCTGGACAAGTTAAAAAATAAGAATAAAACCAAACCACAGTCCACCTCCTGGAAACTTCTTCCACTTCCCTATTATGGAGTGGGTGTCTCTTCTTCATTGACATTGGCCAAATAAGGAAAGTTTCTCTAAAGGGGGGAGGGCAGAACTGGGCTGCTGAAAAGAGGGATAAAGATTGGTGAAGACCATTTGGCAGGAGACCCTAAACACTTGGATGAGTATAGGTAAGATCCAGAATTCCAAAAAAGAAAATTTTATCTACCCCTTGAATTCTATTCAATCTAATAAGCATTTATGGAAGCATTGACTGTGCCATTTGGACTAGGTGCCAGAAGTAGAGAGAAAAAGGTGAAAATAAGTCTTTCCCTGAAGGAGATTACTCTCTATTGGACTGCCCTAAACTTTACTATCCTGGCTAGTTGTCTATAAATCCTTACCAGCCCACTTTGTTCCCCCAGACTAATTTACCTGTGGACAGACAGAGCCTCATGTGCAATCTTAACTGGTGAATGTGCTGAATGGTGGAGAGAGAGGTACAAGATGGGTCCTTTCTGCAAAGTCTTCCTGGTCCCTTTATCATAATGCTTCCTTCCAGCTCACCTGCTTTGTGGATAATTGGGACACTGTCCTATTTTAGCTGCCAGCCAAAAGGCTTGGATATTTTTTGGTTCCAGCCTTTGGGTTTGGGCTGTACCTATGACCTCAAGACCTTATTAGTTTAGGTGAGAACTCAGGTAAATGAGCGAGCATGTGTCGATAGTGGTTCTAGTGAGAAAAATCTCATCATTCTCCCTAGGGACATCACATACTGTGACTCTCATGCTACCTTTGGGGATAGTTTCTCGATGGCTTTGCTAGTTAGTTCTGTCAGCTGCAAGCCACTTTCCACTGAAATTTCTCTATTTTTAAATCAGGGTGAAGTGAGGCAATTGCCCTTTGAGTTTTGTCCACTGGAGAGGCAATCATCCAGTTCCCAGCTAATTTTATTCTCTGGTGCTCTCCACAGAATTTGCTGCTCTGGATTAAACCAAAGCTGTGAAACTGATGCCTTCCTAGGCCATAGAAGGCCCAGCAGTGGGTAGGGGGTGATCTGAAATCTTCCAGTGGGGCTTCTTGCTTTGACTGAGCCCATTGTTAGAATGACTCATCTTAGGCAGTTCTACAGTCTGGAAACTGAAGCATTAGGGCCCTGGGCTATGGAGAAGATTAGGTTGTGGTAAGGGGGAGAGGGATGAGTTTGATTTTCCTAGGAGCTGGGAGAGGTGAGAATGTGGGTGGAAGAGATGGGGAGGGAGAGAGGTGGAATGGAAGGAACAGTAAAGAGGACATATTTCACGATCTTCCTTCCTTCCTTCCTTCCTTCCTTCCTTCCTTCCTTCCTTCCTTCCTTCCTTCCTTCCTTCCTTCCTTCCTTCCTTCCTTCCTTCCTTCCCTCCTTCCTTCCCTCCTTCCTTCCCTCCTTCCTTCCCTCCTTCCTTCCCTCCTTCCTTCCCTCCTTCCTTCCCTCCTTCCTTCCTTTCTTCCTTCCTTTCTTCCTTCCTTCCTTCCTTCCTTCCTTTCTTTCTTTCTTTCTTTCTTTCTTTCTTTCTTTCTTTCTTTCTTTCTTTCTTTCTTTCTTTCTTTCTTTCTTTCTTTCTTTCTTTCTTT
>JAJPUD010024988.1:0-18101 GCA_023553655.1 Myrmecobius fasciatus
ATGTGATATACATGTATGTATACACACATGTAAATATGTATATATGATATGTTTTAAAATAAAACTTATACCATATGCCATAATATTTTTAGCACATTTTTCTTCCTTTAGGATAGATGGGGTGGGCAGAATTGTTTAATATCCAGGAAATAAAGCTGAATGAAACCACATGAAGACTAATCAAACACTTAAAAGTGTATACAAATGTTAGTCACTTTTATTCTTTTAAGGAACGTTACAAGCTATTTCCCTCTTTTCTATCCTCCTTTCTTTTCCTAATTTCCAAATAGCATTATTGTGCATTTATTCTATTTTTGTGTTAGCTATCTGAATAATATAATTCTCCTTTGCACTAATTCTGGGCTGTATAGCTTTACCAGTTCATTCAGTTACTGGAAAGAGCTTGGGTCTTAAGAGGTGAAAAAAAAAAGCTATTCGAATCTTGATATCGGTATTTGCTACCACAGTGACCCTGGCAAAACCTGTGTCCTTCCTTGCCCTCATATTCTCATCTTTAACATTAGTATAATATTTGCAGTATCTCCCTCACAGGATTGTTGTCAGGAAAATGTATAAACCTAAAGGCAATATAAAACGTATATAAAGTATATAAAATGTAAAATATATATTAAAAAACTCTAAAGGCAACATAAAAATATGAAGTGATATTCTTCTCCTTTAAGGGAAATCAGAAACCAAGAAACCAACAGTCATCGTTGGAAAACATTAGATTCTGAGAGAATGTATTCTTCTAATGATGAAATATTCAATGAAGCAAAAACGTCTCCTGCCCCAACTTTGACAAGAGAAAGTTACCTGAATAAGGGAAGAGAGAAGGAAGTAACTTATGGTTCAGAGAGTAGTAAAGAAGATTCTTCAAGCCTTCCAAAGATGGAGGACTATGAAACAGCTGAAATTCAAGTTCCTTCCCAAAGCCTGACAGAGAAACAGAGCTCAGTCTCAGCTTTGTCTTCTAACCATTCACTGAATACACAAATGGGACCTGCTCGGGTTTCAGCATCTCTCCCCAGAAGTTACCAGAAAACTGATACATCTAGGTTAACATCGGTGGTTACGGCAAGACCTTTTGGTTCCCAGTCAAGAGGGATCTCATCACTTCCCAGATCTTATACGGTAAAGCTCCTCTGGTTCTTCATTAGTTTTTCTTTAATAATAAGATATTTGGGGTACTTGTGTAAATAGATTTAAATTACTTGTACTTGGTCTCCAAAGAAGAGCCAAATTAAGTAAAACAAGTTTTATTTTGAGATTTAATTCAATTTAATATGTAAAATAGGAATGTGTTTTAAAAGGGGAGGGATGGAGAACTTACTGGGTTCAGTCATCTTTGAAAGTTTTCTGCACATTTTTGAACAACTTTATAGAGAATAATGCCTAAGGGAAATGAAAATGACTTTAAGACTTTGAACATGAATGTCTTGGGTTTTTGTGGCATGGATCTAAATAAATACTACATGCTATGGAAGATTAGCTTAAAAATGTTTTTCCTAATTTTTTCCCATTTGTTTGGAATGGATAGCACTTAATAGGTTATTTTGTGTCTCTCTTCATTTATGTATTTCTCTTTGAGAAGATAAACAGCAACAATTGTATGTGAGAGAACAGTAGCTGAGAGGAGGGTCTTTCTGTACACTCATTTTATCTAAGCTGACAGGCAGTGTAGAAACTTCTTAACATTTTTAAAGAAGACAAGGAAAAAAAGGGGGGGGGGGATAAAACCAAACTGAATGACCCTGTCAAAATTGTGTGATTCTCTCAATTTAGATGGATGATGCTTGGAAGTATAACGGAGATGTAGAAGTCACTAAAATAATTCCAGAAAGTTCAAAAAGTAGCTCTTTCTCAAAATCAGATGACAACCAGCTTCACTCAAGCTCAGCCTTGAGAAGTGTTGAAGAGGGAGCAAAAGGGAGTGAGAAGAAAGCACCACCTGCCACACCCTTCTATTTGCCCATTTCCCAGGAACATGATGCTTTTCCTAAATCAGAACAACCTTTAACATCAGACTCTTTGCCAGTTTCTGAATCTTTAGAAGGGAGAAATTCTTCATCACCTGAGCTTTCAAGGACAAAGGTGAGTTTGGATTGTTTATATCTGTAGCAATTCAGAAATACTAAGATAGTATGGGAAACACCATTATGCAAATCTGGAAGATACTTTACTTAAGTCTTTTGGGGTCATTCAGAGAATAGTAGCATATTTCACCTCTAATGAATATTGGGAAAAAGTAACCCTTGTAAAGTACTACTCATGTGTCAGAAGTATAAAGACTATATGGACTAATCTCCATGGTTCACTGAATTTTTCTGTTTATTTATTTCAGTAAATTTTTGACTATTAATTCTCTAAATGTGATGACTTGAACCTCAATGGTTCATACTGGAGTTATTTGCAGTTCTAAAGTGTATTTGGGCTAGGGCAACCTTTTTTTTCATGAAGGAAGCTTTAGAACTATGGTTTCAGGAACCTCAAAGATATTGGGAAACATTTTATGGTAGGCATTAGCCTTTCTTTTCCACCTTTTTTACTCCTACTGAATTTGATAATTTATCTGGAACTGTGCTCCACCATTCATATTGCTTTCTTTAATGGGAATATCTAAAATAAATTGTGAAAATAAGAATTGTTAACCTGAACATATTTAATTCCCCCAAATAACCAATAAATACATTAAAAATACCAAAACTAACAACATTGTTGATGGATCATTTTATAATTTTTCAAATTGGAGAATTTAGTTTTTTATTGATTTTTGAAGCAATTGGGGTAAGTGACCTGCTCAAGGTCATACAGCTAGGAAGTGTTCAGTTTCTGAGACCAGATTTCAACTCAGGTCCTCTTGACTTCAGGGATGGTGTTTTATTCACTGCGCCACCTAGCTGCCCCTAAATTGGAGAAATTATAAGATTATTGGGTAATGAGTTCTCTCATTATTAGATAATGAGTATATATTGAATAAAGACCTTTTTAGCTGCTAATGGCTTTCTCTCTGTTTTTTCCTCTTTCCCTTTCTCTTTATTCCTCTCTCATCCTCTTCCTTTTCCTTCTTTCTCATTCCTCCTTTTTGTCTTTCTCTTTCCCTATCTTCCCCTTGTTTCCTCTTCCCTCCCATCTCTTCTTTTGTCCTTCTATCTATTGTCTCTTTCTCTTCCCCCCCCCACTTCCCATCTCTTTCTTCCTCTTGTACATGAAGAAAATCAGCAACCAACAAAATCTCGCAAAAATAGTTGATCATTTCACTGATGTTAAGCATTAAGCCTTTCTATTGGATTTATCTTATATTTTCATGTTAGGCTTTTGTTATTGTTTTTGTATTCAGGATAGCAGGAAGAAAAAAACTAAATGCTAGCCTACAGTGGATTGATGAGGGAGATTTCTTAAAATAATTATAACTAGTCTCTCTGTATAAAAAAGTCCCAGATTTTTTTTGTAAGCAACAATTTAAAACTTTAGATTGTTAAAATCACAAAGCATGAGTTATTTTATTTCATTATTTCTAAAACTAGGCAATATTTTACTAGGACCATAGAATTCTTAACAGATGGGAAAGAAAATTCCAATACTTTGAAAAAATTTGGTTTCCTGTATTTCTTACATAAAATACTCCCTTGTAGGTGGTAAATAGTCCCTCTCTTAAGCATGGCAACAGATGAGATGACCTTGAAGGTTTGAGAGACTAGATGTAGAATGAATATATTCTACATTTTAGAGATTATGAGTTTTATCTATCCAGGAAGGGTTTTATCATTAGTGTATATTGCTACTCCTTTGTCACAGAACTAGAGATAGAAAGCACTGAACAAAAGAATGTTGCATTGATGCATGAAACCAAAAAAAGCATCTGTAAATTATTTTGTGTGCTCATTTTTGTGCATTTGTAGGTTTTAATATTGCAGCTATGAGGAATCATCTATTTTTAGATATTAGGTAATTAACATTGTGTTTCGTGGTGTAGGAGTTAGATGCAATTAATATATGATCCTTATCCTTGGAGGAAGTTTATGTGGGAAGACCAGATATGGAAACATAAGGAATATTCAGAACTATACAGAACAGCGTGTAATCAGTTGATCAATAAACATTTATTAAGTTTTTACTATATGTCAGGTACTATGCTAAGTGCAGGGAATGAAAAGGAAAAATGAAAATTAGTCTTCCTTTTCAGGAGATTACATTCTAATGGGGGAGACCATATGTAAAAATTTAGGTGAATATGAGTCAAACAAAATACCTATAAACTTACTTTAAGTGGAGGCACTAATAGCTGGTGAGACTAGAAAAAGCCTATTACTATAGTTAGTAAGTGAGCTGATTATGTTGCTGGGACTTTAAGTATAGGGAACCAGTTAAGGGCAAGATCATTGGAGATTTGAATTTTCTGAAAGGTTTCATGGAAGAGAGACGATTTGAACTAGAATTTCCCTAAAGATTATATAAGTTTTCTAGCATCAGGGAAGGAATGGACACTTTTTCAGGCAGGGCAAATGTAATATCAAGAATGAAGAAGGGAATCAATATGGTAAGTGTTAGGGATATTAAGAAAATGAAATTGATTAAAATTTTTCTTTTGGGAGTATCCACTGATGTAATATCTGGAAGTTGCTGAAAGTTGTTAGGAATATATTAACTTGTAGTTTGTGTGATTGATGATTTTAAAGTTGGAAGATAAAGTAGGAGGATATTAGCACTGTCTCAAGAATAAGAATAGCACTGTCTAGATAAATGTATCATTCATATATATATATACATATATATATATATATATCTTTTTAGAGATTAAAGGACTTGGTAAAGGTCACAGGATAAGTAGAAAAACTGAGATTTTAACTTAAATCTTTTGGCTCCAAATCTCTAATACTTTCTTTTTATAATACTTTTTATTACAATCTGATAGAGGCACTTAACAAATGCTTATTGAATTGAATAAATTCCTTCCTGTTCTTGTTTATATTTCATTTGTTTCAGACTCTCACACTATTTGGCAATTCTGCTGCTGTCCTTCCTTCCCTAAGACCTATAAAGAACACTTAGTTTTTGCTTCTTAATATATCCTAGAGACACTCTGAACAGCTAGGTGGCACAGTGAATTGGCACTTGAGTCAGGGGTTCTCAGTTCAATTCTAGTCTCAGACAGTTAGCTTTAACTAGGTGTGTGATTTTGGACAAGTCACTTAACCCTGTTTGTCTCACTTTCCTCATCTGTAAAATGAATTGGAGAAGGAGATGACAAACTACTCCATTGACTTTGCAAGAGACCAGTTGTAGTCACTGGACACCTTATCCCCAAACTGCTGCTAGTTAGTAGCCTTAAGGTAGATTTACTGTTCTTTCCTTTGCAAAAGATCTCATTATTTTTCTCATCTCAGAGTTTTTCTCTCCAATTCCTGTGAAGAAGATATGTTTTGGATAAATAATCTGGAAAAGAGTGATTTGTGTTTCCTCTGAAATGTGTGGAGTGTTTCCTAAGTCTTAGTGAAGTTTTAAGCTTTCATAGCTTAAAAAGACACTGAAGACTTTGGAAAATTGACTATGGATTTATCATATTCTATTATCCCCTGTAAGTTAAGATGGTGCAGTGAATAGAGAGCTGGGAGTAGAGCCAGGAAGATCTAAATTCAGATCTAGCCTTAGACACTTAGTTGTGTGACCTTAGGCAAGTCACTTAACATTTCCCTGCCTCAGTTTCCTCAATTTTAAAATAAAGACAATAATAGCACCTCTCAGGATTATTGTGAAGATCACATGAGGTAATATTTATAAAATACTTAACATAGTGCCTAGTATGTAGTAGGTGCTTAATAAATAATCATTCCTGTCTTTTCTCCATCAGTTCTATAAGAAACAGGAGATGGAAAGGGAAGAGTATATACTACACATTCCCCTTATTTATTGCTCATTGTTGCTAATGAGCAAGTTGACTAAAACCCTTACAAAGTATTTAATTATGGGACAAAAAAGTAACCTGGGATTGTTCTCTGTTCTAAAATGGGCTAGAGAAAGAGAAAAAATCCTTGCCAAAAACAACATGTAGTAGAATTTTTTTTGCAAGACAATTGGGTATTAAGTGACTTGCAATAAAGTCACACGGCTAGGAAATGTTAACTGTCATGATGTTGGGTTTGAACTCAGGACCTCCTGACTCCGTAACTTCTGCCCTCTTCACCATGCCATCTAACTATCCTAATATACAGTAGAAGGGAAATATACAGATTGAAGGGAAGCAGGTGATTAAGTCCCTTGGAAGTCAGTCTAGAATCAAGAAGTACACCTAAAGTTTATCTGTAACATCTGAGATCAAGGCCAACTGTTGAGAATTATTATTTCTGTGATCTTAGGCAAGTCTATTTCCTCACATCTAAAATGTAGATAAAAATACTTTGCACTGTTATTGTGAGGTTAAAATGCCAAGTATTTTGTTAATCTTTGTTAATATAAATGTCAATTATTATTTATTATTATCCTTTGTTGGATATGGAATGGAAGTTGCTGTTGCTGTTTCTGACCACTGATCCCCTCTTTCCACTCTCCCTCCACTTTATCCTGCCCTGTTAGATCCCTTCCTCCATTAAATCCATCTTTTGTAGTTGTCTTGGCTGGTAGGGAAGAAGGAAATTCTACAGTCACAGAACCAAAGAATTTCAAAGTTGAAAGGGATCTTAGCTGTCATCTAGATCAATCTATATTCTACCTTTCCTATCTCTTATATCCTCAACTACAACACATCCAATATGTGCTCAGCCAACTTTTTTGGGAGACCTCCTCTTGGGCAAAAATACTACCTTCTATGGTGGTGCATTTTTATGTGATGGTTAACTTCTATAATTCTCTTAGTAAAGTATAATACTTTAATGTTAAATGAATTTTTGTGATTTGACCTGGGGAACAGGCACTGTGCTTTAGAACTCAAAACACAAAGACAATTGATTTGCAAACATATTTTTGAACACAATGCCTTGCTGTTTTATCTGTATGTAATATAAATAGTTTGCTTTTCCTTTATTTGCAATAGTCAGTTATGGAATAACAGAATGTTGGAGCTGAAAGAGATATGAAAATCCATGTAGTCTTGTTCCTCATTTTACAAGTGGAGAGTATATTTTTGAGATTTGTCAGGTTTGAGGATGCCAGAATATATGGCTATAAGGCATTTGGGGAAGATAGATCCTCCAATTCCTAATTTTTAGGTAATTTCATTTCATATAAGTTGTTTTTTTCCCTTCTTATTAAATGTTCCATGAATAGCAAAGAAAAGCCTATATATATATATGTATATATATATATATATATATATATATATATGCTAATAACCAGTTCTGACTTTCCAAAAATAATAATGATAAAAATGTTACTAAAAGAGGGGCAAGGATTTTTTTTAATAGTCATCAGTTTTATATATGTTTATAACATGAGCATATAATAGAGTATTCTATACTCTATATTATACTAATATCCAATATACACCTATATGGTGTTGGGGAGTGGGATATAAAATTTAGATAAGACAAAATACCTCTGGAAATGTAGAATAGCATAGAAAGAATATACCAACACAAATAGCTGTAATTCACAAAGTTGCACAAATGTATTAGACATTTTAAGAAAAAAGTGTTTTTTTCTTAAATATTTTTATTACAATTTTTGTTAAAACATCAGCTAGAAGATAATTACCAGCTGGAGAGAATCAGAGAAGACTTCCTAATACAGTTAGCACTTGAGTTGGACCTTAAAGGAAGTGTTAAGCATTCTAGAGGTGAAGAGGGAGATTCAGAAATTCCTGGCAAAATGAACAATCACTTAGTTGAAAAGCATTTAGTAAGTCTTTACTCTATGCCAAATTCTATGTTTAGCCCTGGAGAGACAAAGAAAGGCAAAAACAGCCCTTGACCTCAAAGGCCTTACATTTAATAGAAGAGATGATTTGTGTATAACTAGAAACATATAAGATAATTGTTAAGATGGAAGGCAGTTGAGAATAGAAGGCATTTATCTCCGTTAAGGGGATCAACAAAAGCTTCTATAATAAGAGCAAACATAAGAGAATCACAAAAACATAATGCCTAATCAGGGGGTAGTGTATAATTCAGCTTTGTTTGAGAATACAGTAAATAAAAAGGAAATGGCTGAGATAAAACTGGAAAGGCAAAATGTTTGAATGGCAGGTGAAAGAATTTTACTCAGGCAATTGGGAAGCAGTAGATGTTTTAAATAAGCATTTAAACTAAGTGCTGGGGATACAAAGAAATGTAAAATAATTATATGCAAACTATAGAAAGATTAAACTGAAAATAACCCACAGAGGGAAAGGGACTGGAATGGGTTTTCCTGATGAGAACAGAAAATGGAAGAGAGATTCAAAAAAATGTTGAAGAGGTGGGGCAGCTAGTTGGTGTAGTGGGTAGAACACCAGCCCTGAAGTCAGGGGGGACCTGAGTTCAAATCTAGATCAGACACTTAATACTTCCTAGCTGTGTGACTTTGGGCAAGTCACTTAATCCCAATTGCCTCCCCCCAAAATTATATATATATATATATATATATATACACATATATACATATATATGTATATAAAAGAAATGTTGTAGAGGTACAGTTGAAAGAATTTGATAACCTGATTGGAAATGAGAGGCAAGAGAGAAAAACACCAGGATTATGAACAACAAATACAGAGTGAATGCTGATATTAGAGATAAATATAGTGGTATCCAAAAAAGAAGCACATTTGGTGGGAAATAAGCTCATGTAGGAACATGTTGAGTTTGAGGTACCCATGAAACATCTAAGTATCATTATTTAAATCACAGCTTCTGAGATGACTCCATGTGTAATGTTATAACTAAATGTGGGGATTGTGAAATTATGATTTATTATCAGTAAATTTTTTATTTGTATACTTATTTTATATACCTATATATGTGAGGTCATGTAAAAATTTCTTGGGCAAAAAGGGATAACAAGTGGAAAAAATTTAAGAAGTCCTAATTTAAATAATAGTTTAAAATTCCAAAAATAATTGTTTTAATGACTACCATATTATACATCCATTTCCCTCTCAAAAACCCAACAAAAACTAAAATTCCCTTTTTACTTATTTTACTTTAACTTATACACATTTAAAGTCAGGCTTGTTTTTTGATATTGGAAAAAAAGGTTAAACTGATGAATAACTTTCTAGGTATTAGGTAGTACACAAATGCACAAGACCTTGCTTTCATATCATTGCCTTGTATGGCCAGGAAAAATATTCACTAGCTAAATGTTTAATTAGAAAATTAATTTATCAAAAAAAGAAAATTAATTTCTCTCATTTTATAGATGACATAAGTACAGAGAAAGTAAAATAACTTGACCAAAGTCATGTAAGCTAGTAAGGGACAGATCTCAAACTAGATCCCAGGTCTCTTGACCTGTACTACTCCTCACCCCCACTCCATTTTTATTTCAATTACATTTCATTAATCTTTATTATTAAAAGAAAACACCACCAATAGTATCATAATAATAATAGTAGCAGCACATTTATGTAGCATTTTACAACTATTATCCTATTTGTTCTAATGACAACTCTGTGTTAGTAAGCACTATTAATCTCACTTCCCAGATGTGGAAACTGAGTTTAAGATTACCTAGTGACTTGTCCACTGTCACATAGCTGACAAGTATCTGAAACAGGATTTGAACCTATGTTTTCCTGAATCCAAACTCAGAGCTTAGTCTACTCTACCACTTATCTGTCAATAGCTGCTATCCTTCCTTTTCACTGTCTCTGTTAGAGATCTATTTCTCTTTTTTCATTAAAATTTTCCAATAGGGATTTCACAATCTTCTAAGGAAATGGCAGCCCATCAGCACATGATCCATCTGGTCAGAAAGTTTCTCATGTCTTTCCCAAATTTCTCTTCATGTGGGTTAACTCATTCTTTTTCATCTTCTCTTTGGTGTAAATGGCTATTGGCCACTAACCACCATCTACAAAGTATCCTTTCATGTATTTTGAAGCTGGTTATTAAATCCCACCTCTCCTTCTACCCTCAGTCCCCATCTTTTCCTTTCCCAGCTAAGTAACCTCAATTAGAACCTTGAAAATCAAACCTAGTATTTAATTCCTTGGCTTTACATAGCATTGAATTCTGTAGTTTTGTTGGTATTTTAATTCTTATTTCAATTGGTAAGAGTGGTAAAGATAGAAAGAAATCAACATTTACTGACTGCTCATTTTCATTGACTCATCACTAATTTCAGCATCCTTTGGTTTGGGGTTAAGGAATAGTACAATCTCTTCTTAGCAGGATATTTTAGTCTTCAACCTTATGATATTATTATTATTATTTTAAAATAATGAATCACATGTATATAGCACTTTTACAATGTGCCTACCTTACAACAAACCTGTTGGTAATTAACATAGTGTGTTATTATATGAATTTTACAAATATGGAAACTGATCATAGATCTTAAAGGATTGTTTAAGGTCATGTAGGTATTAAGTGGCAACATAACAAAATACAGCATGTACTCTCAACTCCAAACCCTACTGTAGTAATAGCAATCAAGGTATTCTTTGATATGGTGGGATCTCCAAAGGCATAGACCTTTTTTAGATTGGACCAATTCCGATGGAGCTGGACATGCACAGTTGGCTCCATGATTAATGAAAGGCTTTAAATATCTTTGCTTCCTTTACTGAAGCTATGTTTATTCCTTTAGAGCAAAACTTTTTGAAGTTGCTTGTGGAAAATTTTTTATTAGATAGATGAGAGAAATACCATTACTCATCTTTGAAGTATTGAGGATACTGTTGGGAACAAATCCATAAATCTTTTCCAAATGCATGTACCATGTACCATGTAAAGCCAAATAATTAATTTGCATAGCCACCTTCCAAAAGATTTATATTTTTTCATAAATACTATTCCAATGTATCTGAATATATTCATTTTATGTAGGGATCTCTAGGCTTATGAATAGGAAAATTTAGGCAGTGGATGTTGTCATTTAGAAAAGGCTATTCTTGGTCTAGATCTTAACTGCCAAACTAATAAATTTATGTAGTGAATTGAATTTAGGCAAAAAACAACATTTTCAATCTTTGCTTTGTCAGTGAAGATGTTATAGGTAGTGAGAAGAAAACCTCATATATTTTTGGGTATAAAAGAGAAATGTATTGATATCTGAACCAGATATAAAACTATAATATAAGAACAGAGAGGAAGGTTTTACCTAGTTTGTGAAAGAAACAGAAAATTACTTTCTTACTTATTTTCTCCTAAGATAATTAAAGTGTATTCTGTAAGGCTCCTTATTTACTTAGTGGATGGACTTTCCTCTTGTAGATGCCAGATGACACTTGATCTCATTGTGTCGTGTTTCATTTTCAGGATCAGTTCAGTGATATGAGAATCATTATGATCCACAGCCCTGGGAACAGTGATGCTGACTTTGGATTTACAGTAAGATGGGATATTTCTGGAATCATCGTGCAATCAGTTGAAGCAGGTAAAGTTTAGTCTTATTCTCATATAGGGTTTACAATAGGTGTAAACAAAACTACTGTGAATTTCAGACTGTAAGAGAGAATGTATGTGAAAAAAGTACAATGAAAGGAAAAGAAAATATTTTTTTTGGTCTTAGAATGTCTTGATTTTCAGAATTAAATGCTTTCACCTTTCTATCTTCCTTCCCCTTGTCCTGTTCAAATTTTTTTTCTTCTAGATTCTCTTAAATTTTTATTATTTGTAAAACTTTTCCTGATGCTTTTGAAATTTTATATTCCACTAATGAAAGAATGAAGACTCAGGAAGTGTTTTTCCTAACTCCATATTATTTAAATTTTAAATTATAAAATTTGTAGGTACTTGGAATATGTGGAGGTATAAGTACTATGTCCCACAAATACTTGAGAATTCCCCAAAGAAAAATACCTTTTTCTCCTGCATCCCCCCTCCTCTTTTGTCCAATGATGTTTCTAGATGTGTTTAGCTGGAGTAGGGGAAAACCTTTGTAAAATATCTCCTGAACTCAGAAATAACTCATTTGGTTTGAATAAACTTGATTATACACATTTTTTGTAAGGACTGGAATAGGAAGGAAAATGATATTTATTGTTCCAGTGGACACTGGTTAAAAATACTGATGTATTATTTCTTTAACTTTCAAAAATAACTCATGGGAGGCAATAATTTTAATTGTTGGAGAACATTATTCTTAAATGAATACATTTAATTTTTTAGTTCTGCTATTTTTTGGCATTAGAGTTTGAAACTCAGTCTTGCATGTTTCAGAATTTTTCCATTTGGAAGTGACTTTTTAAAATTATTATGCATTACAATGTTTTAATGAATGGATTTTTTATAGACCATCATAGTTTTAAGTTGTTTTAAATAAAAATATCTACTAAAATGGAATACCCTATAGTCATATAATTCATACAATTTTTTCACTTTATCTTTTTATTTATTGCAAGACTTTATATATAATTCTATTTTGACAATTTTTTTGTGTTTGCATATATTCTACCTGATTATTTATCAATGGAAAGTAGCACAATAATTATCCTTCTCCTCCTCCTCCCTTCCCCACCCAAAATGAATATTCTGACTGATCAAAAAAAGTTGATCATCCAAACTGATATTAAATTTACTTTGAAATTTTTTTAGGTAGCCCAGCAGCATTATCTCAGCTACAGGTAGATGATGAAATTATTGCTGTTAACAACACCAAGTTTTCAAATAAGGACACAGATAAATGGGAAGAGATCATGGCTAATGCACGAGAAACTGGAAACCTAGTTGTAGATGTCAGGCGTTATGGAAAAAATGGTGAGGAGTTATTAGTTTGATGTGTGATGTATGTGTATGTATGTGTGTGCAAGCATATACATATATGTGCTTGTATTTGGTATTTGGCGGGGGTTTTGACTTACTGCAGCAACATTTTCACAAAAAGTGTTTTATGATAATGTGAAAGAATTTGAATGTTGTCTTTAGTGTGTTGTCAGTAAACTTCTTCACTAGCAAATATACTGAAATTTATCATATCTAAGACCTGGTATAGACATTCTATCATGAGTTCATGTACTGAAGGACTTTGTGTTTGAGATTCTTCAATAATTTGTTATCAGCTTATTATTAATGCATTTATCATTATTTTATATATATTCTCATTTTCAGTGTATAAGGAAAATAGGGTAGATTATGTTCCTGTTGTTGATTTGTAAGAAACATGTTAGTATTTCTTGTTACCATTCACAACTCTAATAATAATTCAGTGGATAAATGATCTTGTCAATGTAGCTATTCCCTCCAATATTACATAGTGCAACTCATTTATCCCTTCTCATTATGTTTGACTCTTTATCCATCTCTTTCCATTTATTATTCATGGGGAACTTTTATTGTTCTGATACTCTTCCTCTAGTCTTTTAACATTACTTAAGTACCAGTGCAGATCTATGTAGTAGTAGTTGTGGTGGTAGTGGTAGTGGTGATAGTAGTAGTAGTAGTAGTAGTAGTAGTAGTAGTTGTTGTTGTTGTTGTGGTGGTGGTGGTGGTAGTTGTAGTCATAGTTGTCGTCGCAGTAATTGATACTTTATATAGGATATTAAGGTTTATATTCCATTTATATAATCTCATCTAATTATCTCCTTTTTGAGGAGGATAAATTACCTATCCTCATCTCAATCCCAACCATGACCAGTTTCCATTGATGATAATTTCATCATTTAATACTAAACCTTGGCATATGGTATATTTCAGTAAATTTGCTTGTATGTTTGGGATTTACTTTTTTTTTTAATTTAACCCTCTCTTTTGGGGAAGGTGGTCTGCTTAATGAAAGCCCTAACACATTTCTCTGCTTCCTTCCTGATTTGTCTCTCTCAGTTTTATGCTTGCATTTTATTTTCTTTGAATGTATTGTCAATAATGTTGTTCTTTCCACTTTGACATTTATCTATACTCATTCCTTGATCTCGATGTGCCAATCAGACTGGGGCAAAGACCAACCTTCCCTGCCATTTATACGGCATAAAACCCTCAATCTCACCAGTATGGCTACCAAAATTATAGGTTCACCCGAAACTAAGTGGATTGATGCAACTTCCGGAGTTCACAATACAGACAAGGTCTCAAATCTTTCAATAAGAAGCAATTTCTCCGAAAGTCTTCAAAATGCTGTAAGTTTGATTTCTGAGAAGTGGAAAGTCGTTACATTAAGGGACTCTAGTAGGAATTAGAAAGATTAGAAATTGGGATTGGAAAGGGTTTAGGTTTTGAATTTAGTCAAATTATAATACTTTTTATTTGCTATAAGTTTTAGGAATGCTATACAGTAGTAACTTTGAATATAGATTTTAGGGATGCTTACAGTATTACTTAATTTATCTGATGCTTTTGCATCACATAAAAAGCCAAAATATTCCAAAACTGAGTTGCTATGTATTTTTTTCATCAACCTTTTAACATACCCGTATGCACATTTATGAGAACTGTGTTAAGAAGAGCTATAGCATATATTTTCTATTGTATGTTTTTCAATTGCAGCTAAATTGAAAGAAAATGTTTACATTTTCTAATGTAAACATTATGTTTACATTAATTAAATATTAATTAAATATTAATGTAAAGCATTTCTAAATGCTTACAATTTAAAGTTCTGTAAAATGCTTACTGATTTTATGCAGACTATATTTACATATATAGCAACATTTGATTTTTTTACATGTGAAGGGAAAGTGAGAATATAAGTTGTAAATTTTCAAAAATATCATTTTATGAGAAATTAAAAAAATTCTTGAAGTAGTTTTCTTGGGGTGGGAGGTGGGAGGCAGGGTGGAAAGAGAGAGAAAATGGAAACATAAGATTTTGCAAAGGTGAATATTGAAATCTTTGCATGTATTTGGAAAAAATAAAATACTATTAAAATTTTAAAAAAAATTTGTAAAAAAATTTCTTGAAGCAGTTATTGTAGAAAGTTTTTCAAAAACAAAGGAATATTCTTTCTATGTAGGATCTAGATGCTTAATTTAAATGGAAATGTTTTTGTTAAATGTGCATTTAACTTTGTTTTGAGAACACTATTATAATCTTTCTGGGACATTATTTTTTAACTTCATTGCTAATGCAAACCAATGAATTGGAATTGTATTATGATTATAATGTTTCCTGGAGAATTATGACTGGTTTCCCTTAAAAACATCAATTCTTGTAGCTAATCATTAATCCTCAAGCAAATGTTATAGAATACGGAAGTATAGTTAAGATTCACTAATAGCCCTTCAAGCTTACCTCTTTTAATGTTTTCACTTAATAGTAATCCCAATGTTAATTTGTTTCATGTATTTTTAAAACCCATTTAGAGAAAATTACATGAATCACCTTCTCTCCCTTTTACAGAATATGGAAACAAAAGGAATAAATGGCATAAGTGATGAAAATAGCGCTGCTGAACCCAAAGGTAAATGCTCATGGTATCACACATATCTATGAAGGGAACAGGTGTAGTGCTCAGATTCTGCTGTTGTAAAAATTAATAACTTGGAGTGAAATAAAAACTGACCTGCTGCAAGTTGAAACTAAAAGAGTCAGGAACACCCAGATCCAATTGCAACCAGGTGGACGGGAGCTTAATTCCACTAAGTGCTGAATAGCTCTAGAATAGTGCTTGGAACATTAGCAGCAATGTCTGGATCTCTGTGTGCTAATTGTAATCTTTTCTGATAGAAGGGAAAAATAAATCTAAGGAACCTTCTCTAGCTGAGATAAAATAAATATTCACTCCAGATTTTAAAAGGGCTCTCTCTCCCTGTCCCTGTTTCTGTCTCTTCCTCCTCCCCTTCTCTCTCTTCCCTTCCCTTCCCTTTCTCCCTCTCCCCCTCCCAGTTTCTTTCTTCCTGTCCCCCTCCTTTCTTCCTCTTCTTCCCCTCTTCCACTCCCTTTCCCCCTCCATTTCCTTCTTCCCTTCCCCCTTCTTCCTTCTCCCCCTCTCTCTTTTCCCCTCTCCCTCTCCTCTTTCTCTCTTTCTTCCCTTCCCTTTCCTCCCTCTCCCCCCCCTCAATCTGTCTGTCTGTCTATATCTTTCCTTCTGTTTATCTCTCTCTTAGATAGATATTTTTTTAGTGGGTGGGCAGCTAGGTGGCACAGTGGATAGAGTTCTGGCCATGTAATCAGAAAGACTCAATTTTGTGTTTACATCTGGCCTCAGACCTTTCTTTACTAGCTGGGCAAGACCTTGGAGAAGGAAATGGCAAACCACTCTAGTATCTTTGTCAAGAAACCCCAAATGGTATCACAAAGAGTCATCCATTAATGAAAGGACTGAACAACAATTTTGCAGAATATAAAAGGGAATAACATGTCATTTTGACAGTTCTCACCACTATTTCTGAATCAGAGACTATTTAGGGATATTAGATTCTATTTGTTAATTACTGTCAGTGGAAGCAACTTCATGTGCAGAAACAAATGAGAGGACCTTAATTTTTGGGGCAGCCACATTGCATTTTGGATAGAATGCTGACTTGAGTTCCTATTCTGCCTCAGATATTTACTAGCTGTGTGGCTTTATCCAAGTCACTTAACTCAGCATCAGTGTTCTCATTTGTAAAGTGGAAATAATAATAATATCTGCTTTCCAGGATTATTTTGGATACCAAATGGCATAACATATATAAAGTCAATCAGATCATTCAATAAGCATTTATTAAGTGCCTACTGTCTACTGGGCACTGTTTTAGGGAATGCAAAGGCAAAAAAAAGTCCCCCAAAACCCAAATAAATAAATATACAAATAAGCAAACACATACAGACACAATAGCTAGAAAACAAAAAACAACTCTCCCCCATACCCCTGCTATCTAGGAGCTCATATGCCAAAGGGGGAAACATGTAAACAGCTATGTACAAACAAGGCAGTCTCAGAGGAAAGGCACAAAAGTTTGTTTTGCAAATCTGAAAGTACCATATAAATGCTAGCTACTATTATTAGGAAAGGTGTATTATATACTACAAACTTTGAAACTATATTAGTATCAGTTTGCTTTACTACATTCTTAAGTTTGGTACCTTTGAATTTGAAATGCTCAGGTCTGAAAATTTTGTATGAATTCACAAATTAACCACATCTCTTCCTTCTCTCTTACATAACCTTTAAAATTTTTTTCCTTTAAATAGATGTTAATTTTTTTGATTTGATTTGATATTTTATATATTATATTTAATATTGAGGAACTTTTTATAAAAATCATTTTCCTTGTGTTTATGATTCTGTTGGGTTTAGGCCTGATACTCCTGAATTTTACTGTTTAACTAATCCTTAGGGAGTTATGTACAACTTCAAGATTCATATATAAAAAGAAATGACCAGAACTTTTGACTAGTAAATTACTAGCAATTGACAATATTCATTGCATTTTTTCTGATTGATCAAGGTGGAATAATTTTTATGCCAAGACCATGTGAAAAATCAGTGGGAGATACTAGAATAAAAGTTATTCTCCTTGTTTTGTCATTTGATTAGTCTTTTTCATTTTACCTCTAAGATCTTGAAACTGAATCTAGATTTTCTAAAAACAGTGATATGTTTTTGAGATAAATTAATTTATTTTTTCAATTATTTTTATATTCCAAACTCCCCTCCCCTACAATTTAAACGTCATTTCTTGTATTTCAATATGGTTGCTTTCCTTTCCCTTCTTAGTAGTTTGCTATTGTAGATAAAGTACATGAAGTCAGTTCTGTAATTAACAGTAGCTCTTGTAAATAGAGATGAGTTTACACCAATGCACAGTGGGTTTTTTTTTATTAAGGCTTTTTATTTGCATAATATATGTATAGGTAGTTCTTCAACATTGACCCTTACATAGCTTTCCATTACAGATTTTCATCCCTAGTCCCCTCCCCTCCCCTAGATGGCAGGAAACCCACTACATGTTAATTATATTAAAATACTTGACAAGTCAAATATATGTATACATATTTCCATACTTATCTTGTTTGCACAGTGGTTTTTAAAAAAGAAATTTCCCTAAAGAATACACTCAATCTGAATGGGAAAAGAGAGCCTTTTAAGTTGGATATTATGCACTT
>JAJPUD010024989.1:0-18101 GCA_023553655.1 Myrmecobius fasciatus
GGGGGAAAAAAAAAAGGTAAAATCAGCTTTTGTCCTCAAGGAGCTTTTAATCTAATATAGGAACAAGATATACACAAGATAAAGTGGAGATAAATTCTAAGGAGTGCTTGGCAGGAAGTGGGACTTGAAATGGCTTCTTGCAGAAGGTGGGATTTTAGATAAGACTTGAAAAAAGCCTGGGAAGCCAGGAGGCAGAGATGAGAAGAGAGAGCGTTGCTAAATTTGGGATATAATCAGGGGAAATGTAAGGAGGGAGAAGACAAAATGTCTTGTGTGTTAGAATGGCAAGGAACAGCATCAATTTATCATGGCTTAGATAAAAGGGAGTAAGGTACAGAAAAACTTAAAAATGTGGGGAAGGGAGATTATGAAGAGTTTTAAGTGCAAAATAGAAGATTTTGTATTTAATCCTGGAAGTAACAGGAAATTTCTAGAATAGATTGAGAAGAGAATGGCATCATCAAACCTGTACTTTAAGAAGATCAATTTGCTAGTTAAATGGAGGGTAGATTGGTGTAAAGAAAGACTTGAGGCAGGAAGACTTACTAAAAGGGTATGGTAATAGTCTAAGAATGAAGTAAGGAGAGCTTGATTACACAGAGTGTTATTAGTGTCAGAAGAGAGAAAAGAAAATATATATATATATGAGAGTTTTAGGAGGTAGAATCAATAGGACTTGTCAACAGATTGAATTTAGTTTGGGGAATCTTATGAGAGAGAATGAGGAATCAAGGATAATTGCTCAATTTATAACTGGGAGGATGGTGGTAACCACAACAGAAAGTCAGAAAGAGGGAAAGGTTTGGAGGAAAATATGAGTTCCATTTTGTACATATTGAGGTTAAGATACCAATGAGAATTCCAGTTCATGTTCAATAAGCAGTGGGAGATGAGACTGAATGTCAGGAGACAGGTTAATATTGTACAAATAGAATTGAGAATCATGTTTATAAAGATGTTAATTGAATGAATAGAAATTGATAACATTACCAAGTGAAATGGTGTAGAGAAAGAAAAGGACCCCCCAAAAAAAAAAGATACCCACAATTAGACTTTCTCAAAATTTGGAATCTGAGCAAGGACTCACTCATCAGTCAGTGAGTTGACCTCAGGGTCAGTAGAATGATCATTAGAATTAATCCCTCAATTAGAATGATCATTGAAATTAATTCCCCAATCAAATCTTAATTATAATGTGCCAGCCTTGCTGCAGTGAAATAGATTGTCTTTTTCTCCCTAACCATAAAGAAGTTCTCTAAGTTGACCGTGAGATGATTTGCCTTCAATATGAATGGCAACTAAGATTCAATGGAGAGAGACTCTTTATCACAAGTATTGCCATTTCCCCATGGTTTAGAAAAGTCATCTATAATAAACATTTACATTTTCTCAGGAAGTACATATAGATTTTTTTAAAAGTCAGTATTTAAGTCTGTTGATTTTTTTTTTTCAATGTAACTATTTGGCTGATCTGTTAGGATATAATTGGTTACAAAATTCTGATTTATATTTAATGTATCACTTTTTATCTCTTTGTTTATAGGTAAGGACTTTCAAGTCAATGCCTACATAATGTACATACTCAGAAATTTGTTTAATGCCGAGAAAAAATCAGGGCTAAAACTCAGCACTTGAATCAGTGTTTAATCTGGAATTAATACAGTGAGTGCTTTGCACACAAAGAAGACACTCTCTAAATACTTAGTCTAGTCATTCTTGTATTAATAATGGTTAGAGTATTTTCAGAATGTTACATGAAAATTAACTCATTTTAAGATCCAATCATAAATCATTTTATACACACTCGTAATATTTTGGGAAAAATATTTTTTCTCAATAGTTAAAGCTAAAAGTCCAATATTGATAATAAAAATCTTAGAATTTACATAATAGAAAAAAAACAAAATGATAGATATAAGAACTTTTGGTGGTGGCTTTTTTTTTAAAGCAGTGTCTTTCTTTTGTTTAACAGCTTTTTATTTTTCAAAATATATGCAAAGATAAGTTTTCAACATTCACTCCTGTAAAACCCTATCCTCCAAACACTTTTCCCTCCCTTTCTCCCCCAGATTGCAGTTCCCTGCCACTACAAAAAAGGCTGCTACAAACATTTTTGCACAGGAACACAATTTCTTTATAGATGAAACACATTCTTAAAGATTTTTCTTGCTTGTTATCATAAGGATTTAAGAAATTCAAATTGGTTGAAACTCTTGTTTTATAATATAAGCTGTTGCCTACCAAGAAAGTGTAAAGGGAATGAAACTGTAAAATGTATATATAATAGTTTATAGACTTCTTTGATTTCAGTAAAGCTTTGGTTTCTTTTTATTTGACAAGTAAGAAATTTTGTTTATTTGTGATTAGACAGTATTTCTAAGTTGAGTGCATCTCTGTGTGTCTCTCTGTGTGTCTTTCTGTCTCTGTGTATCTCTCTTTGTCAATGATATTGTTGAGGTTGGGAAGGAGACTCCAAAAGTTTGGACTCACAGACTGGTGTCACAAAGTGTCTCAAAATAATTTGCAGGCTTGAATCCATTTCCTAGTCAAGGGACAAAATTTTTTTTATTATTATTTTTATTTTTTTATTTTTTTAAATTTTATTTTATTTGCATAACATATGTGTGGGTAATTCTTCAACAATAACCCTTACATAGCTTTCCGTTACAAATTTTTCCCCCCAACTTCCCCACCCCTTCCCTAGATGGCAGGATATCCACTACATGTTAATTATGTTAAAATATTGGCAAATCGAATATATGTATACATATTTCCAAACTTATCATTGTTGTGCAAGAAAAATCTTATCTACACAAAAGATATATCAGATAAAGGAAACACAATGTAAGCAAACATCAATCAAGGAGTATGAGAATGTTATGTTGTGGTCCACATTTCGCATCCCTCTCTCTGGGTGTATATGGCTTTCTTCAGTGAACAATTGGAGGTGGTTTGAAACATATCACTGTTGAAGAGAGCCATGTCCATCAGAATTAATTGTCATATAGTACTGTTGTTGCCGTGTATAATGATCTCCTGGTTCTGCTCATTTCACTCAGCATCAGTTCATGTAAGTCTCTCCAGGCCTCTCTGAAATCATCTTGCTGGTCATTTCTTACAGAACAATAATATTCCATAATATTCATATACCATAATTTATTCAGCCATTCTCCAATTGAAGGGCATCTATTCAATTTCCAGTTTCTAGCCACTACAAAAAGGGCTGCCACAAACATTCTTGCACATGTGGGGCCTTTTCCTTTCTTTATGATGTCTTTGGGATATAAACCCAATAGAAATGCTGCTGGGTCAAAGGGTATGCACAGTTTGATAACTTTTTGAGCATAGCTCCAAATTGTTCTCCAGAATGGCTGTATCCGTTCACAGCTCCACCAACAATGCATCAGTGTCCCGGCCCTCCCACAACCCCTCCAACATTCATCATTAACTTTTCCTGTCATTTTAGCCAATCTGACAGGTGTGAAGTGGTACCTCAGGGTTGTCTTGATTTGCATTTCTCTGATCAACAGTGATTTGGAGCACCTTTTCATATGACTATAAATAGTTTTAATTTCATCCTCTGGAAATTGTCTGTTCATATCCTTTGACCATTTATTGATTGGAGAATGGCTTGAATTTTTATAAATATGAGACAATTCTCTATATATTTTTGAGATGAGACCTTTATCAGAACCCTTGAATGTAAAGATGATTTCCCAATTTATTACTTCCCTCATAATCTTGTCTGCATTGATTTTGTTTGTACAAAAACTTTTTAACTTAATATAGTCAAAGTTATCTATCTGGTTTTCAATTAAGAGTTCCAGTTCTTCTTTGGACATAAATTTATTCCATCTCCAAAGGTCTGAGAGGTGAACTATATTACATTCCTCTAATTTACTTATAGTATCACTCTTTATATCCAGATCATGAACCCATTTAGATCTTATCTTGGTATGTGGTGTTAGATGTGGGTCAAGCCCTAATTTCTTCCACACTAGTTTCCAGTTTTCCCAGCAGTTTTTGTCAAATAGTGAATACTTATCCCAAAAGCTGGGGTCTTTGGGTTTATCAAAAACCAAATTGCTAAAGTTATTGCCTAGTTTGTCTTGTGATTCTATCCTATTCCACTGATCGACTACTCTTATTTCTTAGCCAGTACCAAATGGTTTTGATGACTACTGCTTTATAATATAGTTTTAGATCTGGTACAGCAAGTCCACCATCGTCAGCCTTTTTTTTCATTAATCCCCTTGAAATTCTTGACCTTTTGTTTTTCCAAATGAACTTTGCTACTATTTTTTCTAGATCTGTAAGATAATTTCTTGGGAGTTTGATTGGTATGGCACTAAATAAGTAAATTAGTTTGGGTAGTATTGTCATTTTTATTATATTCGCTCGTCCTACCCATGAGCATTTTAAGTTTTTCCAATTGGCTAGGTCTGATTTGATTTGTGTGAAAAGTGTTTTGTAATTTAGTTCATATAGTTCCTGACTATCCCTTGGCAGATAAATTAAGGGACAAAATTTTATTGTAATTGTAATGCCAATTGTAGCAGGCTAAGTTCCAGAAGATATTAGCAAGGAATCAAGAGAAAAGAGAAAGATTTATGCAGAGTTGGATCAGAGCTTCATGTTACTTATTTGCTAATTTTACAGCTTTCAGGTAGGTTTGGGGAGTGGTCTCAGGAATTTGGTTATCACTGACCAACAGATCTAGGAATATCCTAAGGCCAGAAGACTTTGAAATCATTGACAGACAGATTGTTAGAACAAGAGCACTCTTAAGTCAGAGCTTCAGGATCACTAATATATATTCACTAAAATCTAAGGGAAGAAATATTATTACATTCCTAGGCCAGAAGACTTTTACAATTATTGACAGATTGTTAAAACAATAGCACTCTAAGGTCAGAGGGCCTTAGGATTCCTAATACATCTTCTCTAAAACTCAAGAGAAGAAATATCATTATATTCCTTTACAATTATTGACAAACAGGATTGTTAGAACAAGAGCACTCTTAGGTCAGAGGGCTTCAAAATCATTGCTGTCTTTCTTAGAAGTTTTATTTCATCAATATGAAAAAAAGTTTCCTTTCAGGATTTTCTTCCTAGGAGCTCAGTGTATACATATTATAATTTTCTGACTTTTTTAGTAGAAATATGCAAGCCAATTCATTATTATTTTTGGAATAGATTTATGGAGACTATCAATTTTAGAGAAATCTTTAAAGTCGTGGAAACTTGGAAATAGTTGAATTCAAAGGGATTGAAAGAGGCATTTACTCTAAACCATTCAGTTGACAAATGAAGAAAGAAGGGCTCAGGAATTCCTGTAAGATTGACTTTTTAACACAGTTCTTTCTTATAACACTTAGCACATAATGGGTGCTAAATAAATTTTGATTGGTTAATTGATTGATTCTTTCTTACAGATTGCATTTCTGGCTTCTGCATATGCAAGCCCACAACTGACAGAAGAGAGCTGCTCAGCACTGGCTGCTATCATGCATTACCTCTATCTTTGCCAATTTAACTGGATGCTTATTCAGGTAAGAAACTCATTCTTTATTCTCTTCCCTATGAATCTCATGGTTTGTTCCTTGGCTGGTCCCTAAAACTTGATAGTGATAGCTGCTGATATGTCTACAAACTAGGTTCTGGAGAAACTAATAGAGAAAAATAGCCTTTCTTCACACATGCACCAAACCAAGCCCAGCCCAAGCTTCCATGTTATTGGCCTAGATGATGGTGTTTAAGCATGTCCCATTTCAGGGCAGAGGAGCAAGGGGAAAGTTATATTCATACTCTCAAATGTCATTGCTTGGTACGTTGGTTTTACTTAACTTTTTCTTTCTCATGAAGGAAAGTTCTGACATAATGATGAGGTCAGGGTAGCAGTTCCTAGTTTGAAGTAAATATGTGATAAATTCACAATGACTATATTCCTTGCCAAAAGGTAAGTTTATTTAGGAGAAGTTACAGACAAAATAAGAGGTAAAATAGGCACTAGCAGTGGCAAAAATGAAATAGATTTGGGAGAGCATATAATTAGCAAGGAAAAGATATGTTCCCTAGGAGAACTCACAATTAAGCAGGAGAAAAGAAATACTCCATGAGGTGGGAATAGAGTATGCCATTGACTGTTAGGCTAAATCCATAGAGGCATTTAGCAACTTAACCAGAGTTAGCTATAGTTAGGAGAAAGATATAGTTAAAGGGAAGACATTATGGGGAGAGAGAGGGAGAGAGAGAGAAAGAATATACCTTATAGTAGGCTTAGTATTGAAAAGAACTTAGCAAAAATCTTCATTATGGGCATATCTTTTATAGGGGAAATACAACCTTGGTGATTTCCCACCAAGGAGAAGGGGAAGTGCCAGGGAACTCAGAGGGAGGGACCAAAGAGGAGCCAGATAGAATGCACCTGGCAGACCAGGTCTTAAATCTAAAATATGCAAATCAATATCTCAAAGGTTGTTTAAAGAATCCCACAGGTTTGAGGGACAGGCAATGAATGTTGTTAAAGAGTTCCATCCTTACAAATCATCTACAAAACAGTCTGGCACTTGGTTATGCCTGATAATAGCAGATGGGCTTCTTCCTGACAAGGGAAAAAAGTAAGCTCAAAATCCATATCAGAAGGATAGGTGGTAAGTAACTGATGTAAGCAAAGATGAAAAAATGTTTTTATAGGTTTATTTTTAATCTGTATTGTAAGCAAAAGAGGATTCTGTCTCTAGATTCAACCCAGAACCTAGGTTACTGATTAGATTAAAATTTGGAGCAGCTAGGTGGTACAGGGATAGAATGCCAGGCTTGGAATAAGGAAGACTCATTTTCATGAGTTCAAATCTGGCAAGTTACCTAAAACTTTTTTTTTTGCCTCTGTTTCCTGACTTATAAAATTAGTTGTAGAAAGAAATGGCAAATCCCTGCAATATCTCTGACAAGAAACCCTAAATGGGATCATGAAAAATTGAACATAACTAAAACAACTGAACAACAAAGATCAAAATCTAAGATTTTTTTCCCTGAATTCATCTTGCAAGCTCACTGGGAGTCTTAGGATTTTCAAGAACTTTCTTACTAGTCTGTTTTCCAGTCTGGAAACCTCATTCCTGGGATTCAGATTATACCTCACTTATCTCCTTATTTCTTTGGAGATCTTGCTATCTCTGGACCCCCAAAATCACACCTTAAATGGGGAGGTCCCTTCTGTTGGAATCAAATTTGTTCTCCAGTTCTGTTTACATGAAGCTCTGAACCTTTACCTTTTATTTATTCGAGACTTCCTTGGTCACCTTAAAAGCAGGTACCTTGAAAGAAAATACTATTACTTCCTAGTGCCACTAGATTATAGCAGCTTCTTCCTAAAGACAGTAATAGACTGCCTTTTGTACTTTTTCAAGTCTGTGATCCCGTTGGACACCCACTGAATTCTTATTTTGGACCTGAGGATTACATCCAGCTCTCAGATCCTTTACAGAGCACCAATGACTAATACATTCTGAACTCAATGAACCAATATGCTTTTTGTAGCTTTTTGTAGATTATCTTTGATGATTCACTCTGTCAGATGTGCCCTAGAGGAGGGTGCTCTCTCCAAATCCCATCATTACAATTTGTACCATAGAAAATAATAACTTTTTTTTAAAGCAACCATGTGAATAGGATCACCAACCCTAACTCAGACACTTTCTAGCTCTGTGACCCTGGACAAATAACCATTTTCAGCCTAAATCTTACCCACTCAGCCTCTGTTTCCTCATATGTAAAATAAGATTAATAATAAAGGACCTGAGCCACATGGTGTTTTGAGGATTAAATCAGACAATATGTGTAAAGCATTTTGCCAGCCTTAAAGTGTTACATAAATGCTATTTATCATTATTATTGTTATTACCAATAAGTTTTTTTTCTTTTATAAGATACCTGCATAGCAGCAATTTATGTTTTGATTAAAGTAGAAACAAAAAACCCTGAAGTTTTTAGTTTAGATCTAAACTAATATGAGCCTGCAATGTGACTTAGGTGCTAAAAATCCAATGCATTCTTCAGTTTTGTTACTTGAAATCTGCTGTCCATAATTAAAGAGCACTGCCACACTCTTTGATAGTCATAACACTTCTGAGATGGTATGTCTAATCCTCAGCATTGTTTTTTGAGGAATACCAACAAAGTAGAAAGCTTTTGGAGAGAAGTAGTTTGGAGAGATCTGGAGATCATGCTGTACAAAAAAAGCTTCAAAAATTTTAGCATATTTTCCTTGAAAAAAGAAGAATTGGATTGGGTCATGATGATTGTCTTTAAATATTTTAAAGACTATCATAGGAGAAACAGAAAACCTATTCTGAATAGCTTTAAAGGGCAGTAGCAGCACCAGTGAGTGGCTAGAAAGGAAGAATTTGGCTCAATAGGAGGGAAGATTTTTCAAATAATTAGAGCAGTTAAACAATAGAAAGACGGTATCAAAATGCCATGAGTTCCCCAGTTACTGAAAACAGTTAAAGATCAAGTAACTAACTGCCCAGCAGAGATAACACAAAAGAGATTTCTACACCATTAATAAGGTCAGACCAGAAGACCTCTAAGGTTTCTTTAGATTATATGATTCTGTGCTGGACATGTAAGAGAGGGTTAGAGGACTGAAACAAAAGAAGGAAATGAATATTAGGATTTGAAAGAAGAATAGAAATTAGTGTGGTTGTGGTACTTGGTAGACTAAATACAGTTTGCATGGGCTAAAGATTTTTGAACACTTTAAAATATTGAATAAGTTCAATGTATTTCAGATGGAATGCCACATATGTTTCATGGTTTGTGGTCTGACCACAGAAATAGGAGTTCAGGAACTTTTGAATTCTAGTTAGCATGTGGTCAGGGTTAGGTTACTTATTCAATTTGTATTTTGCCACATATAAAATAGGAATTTATATTTTCTTTTAATATTCTGTATGGAAGAAATACAAATGAATTTATTGAACTAGGATATTTTAAAAGACAACTTAACTTTTTATCTCCATATTTATTCAGTTCAATTAAAAAAACATTTAGTTTCTAATTCGTCTAGAGTTTTATGTTGGTCATAGAAAAGATAAACAAGCACACAAATGATTGGATGAATGAATGAGACTCTAAATGTCCCTTCTCATGGAGTTTGCAGTATAGTAGAACGATGCAAAATATGTCCAAACTGCTATAATGTAATAGGACAGAAATAAATATATACAAGCAATAGAAACAATGGGGTTGAAGAGAGGGAAATATTTTTGGCATATTAGTAAAAGCTTTATGGAGAAATTAGCATTTGAACTGAATCTTGAAGCATAGAAAAGATTACAACTGGTAAAAAGGCATCCAAACATAGGAAACAGAATGATCAAAGGCAGAGACATGAAAAACAGGGGCATACGAATAGGAGACAACAAATTGTTCAATTTATTTGAAGAGCTAAATTGGAGCCAAATTATGGAGGGCTTTGAATGTCAAACTAATGAATTTGCACTTCATTTATATGCCATTAGGAATGATGAAAAGCTTAAGTTAAGGAGTAAAAGGATCAGATCTGCACATCAATCATTCAGTCAACAAGCATTTATTAAAAATTTATTATATACTAGGCATTGTGCTAAATCCTAGAGATATCCCCCCCTAAAAATTGTTCCTCTCAGCAAGAAGCTTATATTCTCATGGGATCATATGCAATAATCAGTTCCTATTAGATAGATACAAGGTAGATGAAAGCCATCTGACAGTTGTATGAAGTATGGATTATAAATAAGTAAGATACTTAATAAATGTATGTTGAATTAAATTGAATTCTATTTTCTTTCTGCTTGATCTTTATGGGAGAGAACCAGTGCTGGTCAGAAAATTCAGTGTTGGAAACAGATGCTTATATTCTCTTAGTCTAGTGCTATATTGATCCAAATATAGAATTCAATATATACAGACCATATTCCTAAAATATATATATTTTTTTGCTGAGGCACTTGGGGTTAAGTGACTTGCCCAGGGTCATACAGCTAGGAGGTGTTAAGTGTCTGAGATAAAATAAAATATTTTTGAAAGGAAAGAAACACACAAAATGAATTACCTTATAAGAACATAATTAATGTATAGTTTAGTGGGGTTTTTGGTATTATCATATATTCAAATAAAAATATATTAATTCTTAATCATTATTATTCTTTGTCTGATATGCTTTTGTTGCCATTTTCCTCTCTCTCTCTCCCCTCCTACCATATTCTCCCAAGAGGCATTAAGAAGAAAATTACAGACTTCAAGTTTTATATGGACCAGATTTGGAGATAATGTGATACCTCTATTCAGATCAGCACAGAAATATGGAGAAGTAAATAGTAAAACTAAATAGGAGAGTGATTGGCAAATGTCCTCCAAAGTAATTAATCATAACAAAGATCAAATTGTCTCCTAAAAGTTAGCTTTTTTACACAAAATGAAATTAGCTCAGTAACTAACCTCACTGGAAGCTATGAGAACCTTGTTGTCCTATGCCACAGGCTCATAAAAGATTGAAATAAAGCACATTCATTTGTTATGTTTTTATAATACCTTTGCTTGGTAGAGCTTGAGAGACTGGTTTGATTAAGTATTTTTAAGCTAAATAATTTGCAAATGCCTTGAAGTCTTTATTTTTGGTTAAAGTTCTTGGGGGAAAAATAACTCATCACTGTTAATACTCTGTTCTGAGATAGAGAGAAACAGAGACAGAGACAGAGACAGAGACAGGGAGATGGATGATAGGTAATGTGTATGCTAGACTATACCAGATGGTACAAAAACTTGGCTCATTCATTTGCATTCTATACCTTCTATACCCTATAAAAAGCAAGTTGTCAAACTAATTAAACAGCATGGGAGTTTCCTTCAGACCACTAGCTCAGTGGTTGTATCCAAAGGTTGTATCTAGTTTGAATGCATACCTGCCTTCTGTGGACTTTCTCAGTTGCTGCAGTTTTCTCCAGTTGTTCACCAGAAAATGCTCTAACTAAACATGAACCCATCATTTACCTATCTTCTTACCTGCTAGAACTCTCACAAAGTCATAGGCAGTAATGGCCCTCTGTTTTACCTAGATATAAAAGTATGATTTGGGACCTACTCAAAAATCATCCAAATAGGAAAATATTGGATCTTTATTCTAAGCCTCTGTCCATAGCAGGAACTACAACTGATAGATTCTTGCAGTAGTCTATGATAGGTAATTGGATGGAAGTGGATAGACAGGAGAGATGTAGAGAGAGAATTGTTTGGATTTCCTTATGGATGTCTCCTCTAGCTGAGCTTAAGAGCTGGAATGAGTAGTTAGTAAACAGCAGATAGATAAATATGGCTGTATTATTTGTTCTATGGAGAAATGTTCACCCCCAAAGTAGCACTTATTTAAGGAAAATTCTGTTTAAGAATTACAGATGATGGTAAGCAAGAATTTTGAAGAATAAATATAACAAAATTAAAATTTTCTTTTGAGAATTCTTCCAAAAGGTGCAAATCTTTTTTTGTAAGTTTATTTATTTTTAATACACATTGCTTTATGAATCATGTTAGGAGAGAAAAATCAGAGCAAAAGGGAAAAACCATGGGAGAGATCAATAAACAGAAAAAAGAAGTGAATATGTGTTGGTTTACATTCAGTCTCCTCAAATCTTTTTCTGGATGCAGATGGCATTTTCTATCCAAAGTCTATTGGGATTTGCTTTGGATCACTGACCTGCTTAGAAAAACCAAGCCTTTCATAATTAATTATCACACATTCTTGCTGTTATTGTGTACAATGTATTCCTGGTTTTGCTTGTTTCACTTAACATCAGTTCATGTAATTCTTTACAGGCCTTTCTATAATCAGCCTGTTCATCATTTTTTAAAGAACAATAGTATTCCATTATTTTCACGTACCACAATTTGTTCAGCCATTCCCCAATTGATGGACATCCACTCCTTTTCCAATTCTTTGTTACCACAAAAAGAGCAGCTACAAACATTTTTGCACATGTGGGTCCTTTTCCTTCCTTTATGATTTCCTTGGGGTACAGATCCAGTAATGGCACTGCTGGATAAAAGGGTAAGCACAGTTTGATAGCCCTTTGGGCATAGTTCCAGATTGCTCTCCAGAATGATTGGATCATTTCACAATTTCACCAACAATGCATTAGTGTTCCAGTTTTCCCACCCCCCCTAACATTTATCATTATCTTTTCCTGTCTTCTTAGCCAATCTGAGTAGTGTGAAGTGGTACCTCAGAGTTGTTTTAACTTGCATTTCTTTAATCAATAGTGATTTAGAGCATTTTTAATATAATAAATGGTTTTAATTTTGTTATCTGAAATTGTCTATTCATATCCTTTGATCATTTATCATTTGAGAAATGACTTGTATTCTTATAAATTTGACACAGTTCCTTATATATTTAGAAATGAGACCTTTATCAGAAATACTGGATGTAAAGATTTTTTTCCCAGCTTTGTACTTCCCTTTTAATCTTGTTTCTGTTAGTTTTGTTTGTGCAAAAAATTTTAGTTTAATGTACTCAAAGTTATCCATTTTGCCTTTTATAATGTTCTCTAGCACTTCTTTGGTCATAAATTCCTCCCTTCTCCAAAGATTTGATAAGTAAATTATCTCTTGTTATTCTAATTTGTTTATGATATTCTTTATGTACAAAGCATTATCTATTTTTATCTTATTTTGGTATTGGATGTGAGATATAGGTCTATGGTGATTTTCTGACATATTATTTTCCAGTTATACCTGCAATTTTTGTCAAATAGTGAGTTCTTATTCCAGAAGCTGGAGTTTGGAGATTTATCTAATACTAGATGCTATAGACTTTGATTATTGTGTCACATGTATCTAATCTATTCCACTGATACACCACTCATTTCTTAGCCAGTACCAAATGGTTTTGATTACTGCTGCTTTAGTTTTAGATTTGGTACTACTAAGCCACCATCCTTTGTATTTTTTTTTCATTAACTCCCTTGATATTCTTGACCTTTTACTCTTCCAGATGGATTTTGTTATTATTTTTTCTAGTTCTATAAAATAATGTTATGGCAGTTTGATTGGTATGGCACTGAACAAATAGACCAATTTAGGCAGAATTGTCACTTTTATTATATTAGCTCAGCCTAGTCATGAACAATTGATATTTTTCCAATTGTTTAGATCTGATTTTATTTTTGTGAGAAGTGTTTTGTAATTGTGTTGATATGGTTCTTAGGTTCATCTTGGTAGGTATACTCAAGTATTTTATTTTATCTACAGTAATTTTAAATGAAAATTCTCTTTCTATTTCTTGCTGATGAGCTTTGTTAGTAATATATAGAAAAGCTGATGATTTGTGTGGGTTTATTTCATATCCTGCAATTTTGCTAAAGCTGTGAATTGTTTCCAGTAGATTTTTGGATGATTTTCTAGGATTCTCTAAGTATACTATCATATCATCTGCAAAGAGGGATAGCTTTATTTCCTCATTGCCTATTCTAATTCTTTTAATTTTTTTTTCTTTTCTTATTGCTAAAGCCAACATTTCTAGAATAATTTTGAATAATAGTGGTGTTAATGGACATTCTTGTTTCACCCCTGATCTTATTGGGAATGCATTCAGCTTCTCTCCATTACAAATAATGCTTGCTGTAGGTTTTAGATAGATCCTGCTAATTATTTTAAGGAAAATTCTCTTTATCCCTATGCTCTCTAGTGTTTTTAATAGGAATGGGTGGTGTATTTTGCCAAACAAATCTTAATCTACATGCATAATTTTGTTTAATTTCCTGTGTGTAAACTCCTACTAAAGAGGGAGATGGATTGCAGTAGGTAATGGCTCCTTACATATTATAGGTACAATTATATGAGATACAACCCAAGATATACAAATTAATTCGAATATGAACAAGCTTACACTATTTTACTTTGTATACATGTAAACATATTTACTTATTCTCCAAAAGGCATGCTGACGTTATTTGCTCTTGGTAAGATTTGTTTTGATTGTCATTATCCACATTTTTTATAAGGAAAACTACAACATCATATATTCATTTAAATGGCTTCATGTAGTTCATAAACATGGTCACAACCATGTTTATTATTAAATTAGTTTTCACTAGTTTACATATACACATACATGAACATGCATGCACACATACGTCCACTCTCAAACACATTATTAAATTTGTTAATCCATTAATCTTAAGAAGTTATGAATGTTTAGTTTGGTTTTAGAAGTCTTTAGGTTATATTAGATGCTGATCATTTGCCGGCTGTGCTTTAATAATTGATTATAAATGATATCACTGCAACTCTTAAATTTATTTACATCACCAAGTTTAGAAAAGACTAATGCTAGAAATTGTGTCTGAAAGTGGAAATGATCTTAGTCATTCAACTCAGATGAAGCTTAGAAGTATTACTCTGTATGGCCTTGCTCTTGTTTTCTTTCCTTTTAATGAAGTACCTCTTTCATCCCAGCTTTTTAAATTTTTTTTTGCATGAGTGTAATTGTTGATCTTTTCAAAATTTTTTGAGCCTTTAAGAGTCCAATATTTCTTGTGTGTGTCATTTTTATCAGGATAATCAGTCTCTTGCTCTCAAAACCTTTCATGTTCTTGAATTAAATCAGTGAAGAAGGTTAGGGAGAGGGCTAATTTTAGCCATCCTCCTCTTATTGCTGGGCTTCAGCAACAGTTGGCCTTCACATCAGGGAGACTTGATTTCTCACAGATTAGGCAAGTGAAGAGACTGGGGAGCAAAACTGGAATGTTCTGAAATATAAACAGAGGGCAATTTTGATGAGTTTTCTAACTTAATGAAAGATGGAAATTTCAATGAAAACAAATTTATGCCAATGATGTTCTGTTTCATAATGAAACTCAATCACATTTAAATGGTGCCTGTAGGCAAGAAGTGAACAGACAGTGGAATGAGACAGCATGATGTAAGAAATAGAACACTGTACTGAGAAACAAGTGACTGCAGTCCTGAGCCTGGCAACAAGGCTTATATACGTGACCATGGGGAAGCAATTTTTTCTCTCGGAGATTCAGTTTTCTGTGTTGCAAGATGGGAATTATAATACTTGTAGCATAGTGAATAGGGCCTCAGAGTCAGAAAGAAATGAGTTCAAGTTTTCCCTCTCAGACATATTGATTGGTTCATGGCCTTCATTAAGTTTTTCACCTCTGTGTCTACAGGCAGCTCTTTAAAATTCTAAGTTATAGATGTGATGCTTACCTTCATTGGTAGGAAATTCCTACCAGGAACCCCCTAATCCAAGAATATCATAGGTATATTTAAAAAAAACCTCAACATAAATCTACTTACCTCAAGATGTGGTTGTATGAAAGTATTTTCTAAATCTTAAAGTACTAGCAGAATATGGACTTTATTAAAATAATCATAATACCAAATTATAAAGTATGACAATAAATTTATTTTCAAAGCTCTAACATATTTATGACCTACTTTCCTTAGAGATGTAGGATGTTCAAAGAGTGCTGTATGCTGTATTTAGGGTCATGGGATCTAGCTGTGTTACTTTGGGCAAATCTTTTTACTTCTGTGAATTAATTATCTCATCTATAAAAATGAGCAAATGGAAGCATTCAAAGGAAAGAATGCTGAGTTCAGACTCAGAAGATCTGGATTTGAATTCTACCTTCAAAATGGTGGTGGTTGTCATCTGTAAGAATGAGGAAATTGAGATGAGTGTTAAGTTCTAAACATATATTCTTATAGTTCTAAATATGTGATTCTAAGATTCACATGTTGATTCTCATACTTATATATATGTTACAGTTAAATGCCAGATGCTAAAACTCTGTTCTTTTAGTCAATTTTGACATTTCAGAAATTTCTAGGATTGTTAACTTTTTGCTGATAGCATAGTCTGAATGAAATGCATGCTCTTTTTAAACTTCCTGTTAGATAAGACATCTCCACCTGGATAGCCAGTAGGCATTTCGATTATTCATGTTCAAATTAGAATTCATTATCTTCCCAGACTCAGCAATCCACTAAATCTTTTTGTGCAAGCTATCCCCTATGCCTGGAATACACCCCTTTCTTAAGGCTTCCTTGTAGAATAAACATTCTACAATGCTTCCTTCCTTCATTCTAGCTTCCTTCAAAGTAGGCTTATGTTTGATCTCCTCCTTTGGAAAACCTTTCCTGATCCCTTTAGTTGTTAATGCTTATTCCCTCCTCATCATATTATCATGTATATGTTCATCTGTTTACATGCATTCTCCTGTCCCTGACAGAATGTGGGAACTTGGACTGATTTTTAAATTTTCTCTTTGTATCTGGAAAACTTAGAATAATATTTTATTTTATGTTTTGTGGATTTTCAACTTTTGTTTTTGTTTTATTTTTCAGACATATATTTCATTTTCCCCCAATTACATGTTAAAATATTTTAAAACTTTTTTTTTAAGTTTTGAGCTTAAAATTCTATTCTTCTCCCTTTCCCTCCGCTCCTGCCTCCTTGAAACAGTAAGCCATCAGATACAGGTTTTCCGAGTGCAATAACATAAAACATTTCCATATTAGACATATTGTAGAAGAAGACTCAAATAAAAAGAAAAGAATGAAAGAAACAAAGTGAAAATAGCATGATTCAGTCTATTTTCAAATAATATCAGCTCTTTCTCTGGAGGCAGATAGCATGCTTCATCATTAGTCCTTTGGGATTGTCTTGGATCATTGTATTGCTTAGAATAGTTGTCATTCATAATTCTTCATCATACAAGTATTGCTGTTAATGTGTACAATGTTTTTTTTACTGGTTCCACTTATTTCACTTTATATCAGTTCACTAACATGATATTTTAAACATTTTTGGTATTTAATAAGGGATTGCTGGATTTGGATTACATCCTCTGTATCATGATGCTAATGTTGACTAGTATTGAGCCCTTCTGCAAGATCTCTGCCCTAGTTTTGTTTTTTTAGCCAAGTGAGGAACTTGGCTTAATGAAGACTGACTAGACATGATCAAAGTTTAGTAATGAAATAGAAACCATTTTTTAAAAAAGTTAATTTGCCCCATAAACTAGATATGCTTAATTACTATGCTTTATAGGAAATGGACTTAAGTCAATATGATACAGTGTAAAGGGAACTGGATGAAATTCAGATTTAGGTCTTCTATTGACTGAGCCATTACCTTTGCAAATGTAGACAAATCATGCCTTTTAAGCTTCATTTCCTTGTCTATATATTTGAGGAACTGGACTAGATCAGTGGTTCTCAATTTGTGTCTGTTGGACCCTGTGGGAGACTCCTGAAAGTGTAAATGCATAATAAATATTGTCATGATTAGCTTTATTTAAGGGCAAACAAAATATATAGGGGAAAAATGGATTTTTAGGTACACATGCAGACGCTATTATGATAAATAACATGCAAATCAATTTGCAAGTCTTATTAAAGTCATGGTAGCTATTTGGAAGTGTGTATTTTCATAATAACAAATTGCAATATTTCAACTTCTCAGATGCTAGGGTTCTCATGTGAAAAGGCTGAGTTGACCACTGAGTTTCCTAATCTTTTATGCCTCTTCCATTGCTATTGTTATTTGAAAGCATGACCTCTTAAAGACTGTAGCTATTGTAACTTTTACACAGCCAAAATAAGGATTCAGAAGTCAAATAGAAAGGGGAGAGAAGAAATGCGTAGTAGGACACTATTTGTGACCTCTCTAGATGGACCTAGACCTTTCTCCTTTCTTGACCTTACTGTAGCATTTGACTTCATTAACCATTCCTTCTCATTGAATATTTTCTTCTCTATGGATTTTAGTGAAATTAATCATTCCTATTTTTTTAATGAGTCTCAAAGCTCCATCTTAGGTTCCTTTGCTTAATCATTATCATGTCCCACTCACAACTCTTTCGTTTATTTCATGTCTCAGTGTTCATGTTCAGCTGTCAAGTCAATCTTTCTAACATCTGACTGATCATAAGTCATATTGATTTCTCCTTCCTGTTCAGTTAACTCAAATGGCAGTGATAGAGCCTTGAGCCTGGTCAGGAAAAACTGAGTTCAAATCTTGCCTTATACATTTTTTTAGCTCT
>JAJPUD010024991.1:0-11558 GCA_023553655.1 Myrmecobius fasciatus
CTCACACACAGTGCACACATACTCTCACACACTTACACAAATGCACATGTATTGGCACATGTAACACACTCACATATGTATTAACTCACACATATACACATGCTCACACATTCTGCTTCTCACATATATGCACATGTGCACACACAACACACACATATTCTCACATACATACACACAATACATTCACACATACATATACATTCTCATACAATACACATATTCTCACATACACACATGCACACACACTCACAATACACTTACACATGCACACACTCACTCATACACAAACATCTAACACACATATTCTGTCATGTACATGCACATATGCACACACAATACAGCACATACAGTATACTCGCATATACACATATATTCTGTCTCTTACACACTTATGTGTACACTCAATATATTCATGCATACACACATTCTCACATATACAATACATATATTCTCACACACAATACACTCACACATACACACACATTCTCACATACACTCACAATACACAGACTCTCTTTCTCTCTCTCTCTTTCTCACACACACACACACACACACACACACACACACACACACACACACACATGTTCCATACTTTTTTTCCCCCATCTTTTCTTTTTTTTCCAGGGAGGAAACCTCCCCCCACTCCTTTTGGTCTTGGCTCTTTCCAGACCCCAAACCAGACTTGGAAAGGCACCAAGTCTGCTCAGATTCTGAGAGCTGGGCCCATAAGGGGGGGGGGTCTTAGAGGGTCAGCCGGACACTTAACTTTCTGCCCCTCTTCCTTCCATCAATTTCACTTCAATACACATTTATCAAGCACCTACTATGTGCTAGACACTGTGCTAAACACTGGCCATACAGGTGGCAAAAAATAGTTCCTGTCCTCAGGGAGCTTCCAGTCTGATGGAGGAGATAATACACAACAGATACCTCAAAAGCAAATTATAGCCAGGATACATGGGACAGAATTAACGGAGGGAAGGCACTGGGATGAAGAGGGGCTGGGGAAGACTTCCTGAAGGAAGCAGGATTTAGGGTGGGACTTAAAGGAAGCCAGGAAGCTCAGTAGTCAGCGCATAGGAGGGAGAGCCTTCCCCCTGAGACCGCCCCCAGCCACGAGATGCAGCGTCTTGTATGTCAAAGAGCCAGGAGGCCGGACTCACTGGATTGAAGACCATGTGAGAGACTGGGAAGATAGGGGAATTGGGTTATCAAAGGCTTTGAATGCCAAGCAGAGCATTTCGTATCTGCTCCTGGAGGCCATGGGGAGCCACTGGAGTTTATTGAGTAGGGGGTGACATGGTCAGATCTTTGCTTTAGGGAGATTACTTTGGAGGTGGAATAGAGCCTAGACTGGAGTAGGGAGACAGACCCTCCCCATCGCCCCCAGCACAATGTCCCAGGATGGGGACGGTGTCAGAAGACAAAAGGGGATGTACTTGAGAGGTATATTCTCTCTCAACATCAATAGATCTTGGTAACAGCTTGGACATGGAGGCTGAGAGAGAGTGCAGAGTCTGGGAGGATCTGAGAGGACTCGGAGGAGGGCAGTGGTTGGCACCCTTGGCAGCAATGGGGAAGGTGGGAGGTGGTGGGGACGTTGGAGGGAAGATGATGAGTTCTAAGTTAGGACATAGTGAGTGTGAGAGGGCTCTTGGACATCTACCGAGATAACGGAAAGTCAGTCGTAGACGCAAGATCGGAGGTCAGTAGGGAGTTTGGGGAAGGAAAGATAGATTTGGGTCATCAGCCTCGAAATGGTCTTTAAGTCCGCAGAAGCTGATGAGATCACCAGTGAAGCAGGCTAAGAGAAGAGCCCCGAGGGGCACTTATGGTTAGCGGGATCAGGAGGAGGATCCGGCAAAGGAGGCAGAGACAGAGTGGTCAGAGAGGGGGTCTTGAACCCCTAGACGGAAGAGAAGATCAGGGAGGAGAGAATTCACGATACTAGAAGGCTGCAGAGAGGCTAACGAGAAGGAGGATGGGAAAAAGGCCCCTGGATCTGACCACTAGGTCATTGGTCCCTTTGGAGAGCACAGCTCTGCTGGAATAATAAGCTCGGAAGCTGGATGATAGAGGGTTAATGAGAGAGGAGAGAAATGGAGGCACCTCTTGTGCCTTTTCAGATGTTGCTGGGTCAGGCGAAAGAGATGTAGGAGCGTAGTTAATGGGAGTGAAGGGCCAAGCGGACTCTGTTTTCCGGATGGGGAAGACAGGAGTCTCCACGAGGGAATGAGCCAGCAGGGACCGAGTGCAGGTGGCAGAGGGAGGGCGGCCTCTTGGAGGTGGGATGGCACGGGGTTGCTCAAACAGGTAGCTTTGCCAGGCTAATGAAGGGTACGCCGTGGTCAGGAGTAAGAGGTCATTTCATCATGTGAGATGGGGGAAAGGAGGAGAGACGGGCAGGAGGTGTCCGAGCAATTGATGAGGAGGAGGGTTCCAGAACTGATCGAATGACCCAGGAGTCCAAAGCTAGAGACCGTAAAGTTGGACCTGTAGTTCACCATCTCCCTGCTAGGAGACTCCAGTGATGGAGAGCTCATTACCTCCCGAGGAGCCTTTCTCATTTTGGGTCAAGACTCCTTATCAAGCAGTTTTTATGTAACATCGATCTGTTCCCCCCTTCCCCTCCTACCATATTGCTCTTAATTCTCCCCTCAGGGGCCGAGCCTAACAAAGCTATTCCTCAGCTCACCGGAAGGTCCTTGAAGACTAGAATCACAGCCCAACCTCAGCCTTTTTTTCATGAGCAATCACTTACACCTCCAGAGCCTCAGTTTCCCCAACAGTATAAAAAGAGGCAATGGACTATGTGACCTCCATATGACATGATTCCCTTTTCCAGTCTAGCCATTCCCAGTCTTTCACAAAGGTCATCCTTCATTGGACAGTGCTTAGCACAGTGCCCAGCACATAGTAGGCACTTAATGAATGCCAGGTGATTCACTGACTCACCAGTGTCTGACCTGTATAATGAGGAGACTCCCCAGTCAGACTCCTCCAGTCTGGAGGAGCAGAGAAGGTTGTACCTCGTGGGACTCTACAGCATCAGAAGGGAAGGATTATCATAGAGAAGACAGACCTAACTCACTCTACTTGGCTCTGGGGGCCAAGACCATTAATGGGGTGGAGGAGGGGGGTGGGAAGTTCTGGGCTCAATCTAAACAAAGCTTCCTAACCCCAGGAGCCATCTGGCCAGAAACTGGGCAGCTAGGTCATACTGGGAGGCGAGAAAGCCTTGAATTCAAATCCCACCACAGACAATTACTAGCTCTGTGAAACTACGAAGGGCAAGCCACTCAACTCTTTCAACCTCAGTTTCCTTTATTTGTCAAATGGGGTTAATAATAGCATCTACCTCTGTCAAAGCTGTTGTAAGAAACAAACTAGATAATGTCTGTCAAGGCTAGTCAGAGAATAGCCAGTATAATTAGTAGTCGGTTTTTACTCACTGGAGTGAAATTAATTTCTGGCTAAGATTATTATCTCAGAGCCAGAAGTGACCTCAGAGACTCTTTATTCAGTCATATCCGGCTTTCTGTGACCCTATTTGGGGTTTTCCCTGAAAAGATGCTGGGAAGGTTTGCCACTTCTTTCTCCAGCTCATTTTACACGTGGGGAAATGGAGGCAATTGGAGTTAAGTGACTTGCCTAGAGTAACGCAGGTAGTAAATGTCTGTGGTAAAATTTGAACTCGGCAAGATGACACTGCATGGCACTAACTGGCTGTCCTAGAGAGTCTTAGCCTCAAACTAATCCAGCCCCCTGTTTGCAGATGAGGAATCTGAAGCCAGTCCTCAGCTCTCTCTTTTGCTGTCCCAGGAGGCCTCTCTTCAAGAAGAGTCCATCATTCATTTATTAGAGAGGGGGATCTTGGGAGGAATTGGGGAACTCTGAGCCTCTCCCCAAATTTGGGAGAGATAAGGGGAGAGAATGTGATTCTGATATCCCTGGGGAATTTTGTCCAGGGATGTGTCTGGGGAACTGCTGCTGCCCAGCTCTTGTGGTGGCTATCCGAGGCTCAGAGCTCACCTGCCTTGCCCAGACTTTGTGCATATACTTAAGGTTTGGAGCTTGCCTGCCTTGTCCAGACTCTGTAGTTGTTACCTGAGGCTCAGAGCTCATCTGCCTTGCCCAGACTTTGTGCCTGCTACCTAAGGCTTGGAGCTTACCTGCCTTGCCCAGACTCTGTGTCTGCTACCTGAGGCTGGGAGCTCACCTGCCTTGCCCAGACTCTGCCTGCTACCTAAGGGTTGGAGCTCACCTTGCCCAGCCCTTTGGCTTCCCTGGCAGTGCCCATGGCACCCTCTAGTGTATGAGAGAAGGGGAGCACTCCTAGGCTTGAGCCAAAGGGAATTAGAGTTGGGGTGGTAGGAATTCTTGTCTCAGGGGCCAGAAAGGACTTGCTCCAGGCCCCTCAGGGCCCCTCAAGAAGGAGGTGAGACGGGTGCCATTGCTTTGTTCAACCCCCACCCTTCCATTTCATGCACAGGCAAGGAGACGCTTTCGGGCCGACAGCAAGGCAGTGGCAAGGATAGGACTGGAACTCTGGGCTTTAGAAGTGGAGAGACTCTTGGAGAGCATCTAGCCCGACTCTTCCATTTGATAGGCGCAGAGAGGGGAAGGAACTTAGGAGTCACCCAGCTCTGGGGTAGCAGAGCCAGAATTTGGACGCAGGCCCCTCACTCCAAAGCCAGGGCTCTTTCCCCCTACATCTAGCTCCCTGGGCTTCCCTTGCAGGAGATGTCATCTCATGACCTCGTTTTCGCCAAGCTCTTCCATTGCTGGTGGCGGGCACTGGGGCTGACCAGGGTACGCTCTGTGGGCACGATGGTGACTTCTCCCACCTTTTCCCTGCTCTGACATCCTGTCCTGGGAAGAAAAGTGCCTTCCAGAGGCTCCCCAGGATTCTGGTCTCGGGGGAGGGTAACGGTGCAGGAGAGCATCAGCTTCTCAGAAGGAAACAGGAGTTCGGGGCTGGGGGGCAGGGCAGGAGTCGGCCATCCTTTCCCTCTGGTGTTTGAACCTGGGTCCTGACAGTGTGGTCCTTGTCAGTCCCCGTCTCGTCCCCCTGTTCTTGTGACCGCAGAGGCGTCCTGTCCCAGAGTCCTTGGGGAGAGGAAGGGGAAGGAGGGGAGCCCTTTTGGCCAGAAGGGTCTGTCCCTGTGGCCCTGGCTGCTGCAGTGTTGTGTCAAACCTCTGTGTGTTCACGTGTTTGTGTGTGTGTGTGTGTGTGTGCGTGTGTGTGTGTGTGTATGTGTGTGTGTATGTGCTTTTTCCCCACAGGGAGCATGTGCTGCTGAAGACCCCTCAGAGTATTCTAAATGGACAGTCTAAAGGCCTTCCCAGACTGGGGCCCGTGGCCAGCACCCAGGGGGGCCCAGGAAGCCCTTCCAGGCACACGAATGTTAAGAAGGTGTCCGGAGTAGGGGGGACCACGTATGAAATTTCAGTGTGAAGAGGGAGCCTCATGCTATTCTGGCCTTGTGACCTTTGGCGCCCGAAGATGGAACACGAAGCAGATGGCGGCTGGGGGGATGGCCCGAGCCCTCCTGTTTTTCTCTCTCTTCTTCCCTACGAGCCCACCTTCTTCAGCCTCCTCCCCCTCTCGGCACCCCCAAGCAAGGGAACGGACAGTCTCCGAGTGTCGGAAGAGCCCGGATGCTGGTGTGTACGTGGGTCCGTTCCAGAAGATGCTCGGATTTGGGCGCCATTTGGAGAAACTGGATCGGCTCTCGTTTCCCAGGGTGCACGGTAGGCCCGAATATCACGCATCCATCTCCGCCAGGGTCCCCGTGTGCTTGTGGCGGCCGGCGGAGCCCCACATTTATCGTGCTGCTGTGACAATGGGTCCAAACAAAACCTTTCTCATCTCCAACAAGTCCGTGTGTGTGTCCCCGGTTCCACAGTGCTCTCCCTAGCAGCCCCACGGGATGGCTGTGGCTGTGGAGAGTGTATTTAAGAGCAGGAAGACCCCAGGTCTAAGAAGTCAGCATCCACACCTCCCAGAAGGAATGGCTTTCCCTGTGTCTCTCCTTGTTCCCCAGTCCAGCCGCCATTGAAGTGCTGCTCCAGCACCGCCACTTGAGCTGGGGAGTGAGAAGTGGGGACCCTCAAGGTCCCATTTTGTGGGATCCCCTGACTGTAGGGTGGATGGCATGGGGTTCCACCACCCCCAAAGAGCTGACTTTCCTGTCTGGCGGATCTCCCCTCTTTCTTTCTCTGTTCACACGGGACTTTTTTTTTCCTCCCCCACTTTGGACTGAGCTCATCCACTCTCCTCTGAATTTTTCCAGGCAGAGCACACATACCTCATTAGGCTTGACCACAAAGATGGGGATGGGGTGATTCCATTAAGCATCCAAAGGAAATCTCTTGTTCCCACTGATGTTCTCAGAGGGAGAGAGGAGCGAGCATAAAAGGCCCCAGTGCCCAATTGACCAGCGTGTGGGCGAGAGGGCCATCCCTCACTGAAACTATGCAGAAATTGCTTGCCAAGCGTGTTTCTGAGCCCCCAGCTGAGTGTGTCCCCCAGTCCTGCTGGCACACCCTAGCTAGCTCTCTGAACCGGGTCGTCACAGGAGCTGAAGCTGCTGCCCTGTGGAAATCTGAGGGGACATGCCACGATGATGCAAGTGCCCACCCGCCTTCTGCTGAAGACCTTTCCTGTATCTTCCTGAGAACCTTGTCCCTTTGCTTTGACGAGAGAAGTGAAGAGCCAAGGATGCGAAGGGTACCATCGGATGTCTGCTGCTTTGGGCTGGTCCATCTCGGGGCTGTGGGATCCCAGAATTCTTTGTGCTCTGACTGGCATGAAGATGCTAGCCAATTGTCTCAATCTTCCTGGAGCCAGTAGCCTTGGTGAATACGTGCCTGATACCAACAACCACAAAAGGACCCAAAGTTGCAGTATCTAGAACCGTTGGCCATGAACCGTTGGCAGGCGCTCAGATGCTCCAGTGAATCCCCGTGAGCGTGGCACACGAAAACCCCCATCTGTCGCTATTAACAAGTTGCCTTTTCCCCAGCCTTGTTCATTATGATATTTAGCTTCACAAGCTTTCCCCCCTTCCTTTCCCCTTCCTCTCTTTCTCCCTCCAGGACTTCCAAATGCCTCGGTTTCTCTCAGCTTTGAGGAAGGGGAGAATAACATCCCCTTCCGTATTTGCGGAATCCTTCTGTGCCCTGTGTGACAAAAAGGGTGTGTGTGGAGTTTTCCAGGATGAGTAGCAATAGTTTGGGTCTCTAGTCCCGCCCTGTGTGTGGGTTCCCCATCTGTTCCCCCCACCAAGCAAATGATTCTGTCGTCTTTGTTCTCTGGTCTTCTAGAACCCGTCATTTGTCCATATCTTGTATTAACTGTATAACGTGGTGGGTGGAAAACTGTGCTTATGGCTGTGGGGACATGTACTTGAAGCCTTAATTCTCTGTGTTTCTATTGCTGGGGGGGGGGGGGTTGATGTAAATGGAAACCATTAGCTAAGGAACCTTGGGAATCCTAGAGCCGGGTGGATAAAGTAGGGTGGGCTCATCCCCTGACCTCCACCCCGACCTCTCTAGGCCCCCATCAGAAACGAGAACTTCAGAGTTCTTTGTTAGATGACAGATCAGGAGTTGGGGCCAAAGAGGTGCTCAGACTCACCCCGATGAGAAGCGTGTTTTTATCATTTGCTTCTGTGTGGGTCATCCACTTTCTTTTTATTTGATTTGGGGGTTTTGTATAATTTTATTTAAAAAAAGAGAGAGAAACCACATCTAATCCATGTGCTGTCTGAGCGAACCTTTGAGGTGCCTCCCTTGAGGCTGGAGGACCCACATCCTCTTTTTCCTAACCAAAGGACCCACAGTTGCAGTATCTAGAACTCTTGGCCATGGACTATTGGTGAGCACCCGGATACTCTGGTGAATCCCTGGGCTTGGCACATGAAAGTACCCTCCACTTCCCAACATTATTAATGAGTTGCCTTTCCCCCAGTCTTGTTCTTTATTATATTTAGCTTCCATCCCTCTCCCCATCTCTCCAAGACCACTTAGTTGTGTTTCGATAATAGGGAAAATCATCCCTATCCAAGATGGTGGCCAGGTCTATGGACTGGCCCTTCTCTCACCCATGTTTGGGAGTCCCTCTGATTGGTCTCAGTCCAGTGTGTTATGGATGCCAAGGAAGTCCAGTTGTCTGATTTGAGGATTCAACTTGAGGGGCCAGACCTTAGAATCAGCTAATCTAATCCTGTGGACACTTGGCTATTTTTTGGTGTATTTCTCCTCGCTGGGCCTCAGTTTCCTTTGTCAAATGAAAGATGAGAGTCCCTCTGATTGGTCTCAGTCCAGTGTGTTATGGATGCCAAGGAAGTCCAGTTGTCTGATTTGAGGATTCAACTTGAGGGGCCAGACCTTAGGTTCAGCTAATCTAATCCTGTGGACACGGCTATTTTTTGGTGTATTTCTCCTCGCTGGGCTTCAGTTTCCTTTGTCAAATGAAAGTTTGAATTAGATTATCTCAGAAGTCTCTTCAAATGGTCAGCCCTAAAGTCCTTTAAATCCTTCTTACAAAGGGAGAAACTGAGGCTAGAGAGAGTGGACAGTTAGAATGTCTCTAAAAGTCCGGAGGGCCATTGCTGATGTGGATATCAGGGAAGTTGTCTAGAGTCACTCGGGGGCTCCAGGCGGCCCAGGGTGTGCGCTGCCTCCTGTGGTTGCTGGGAGGGTGTTTTACCGGAGGCTCCCCATGGCCTCCTTGACTCAGCATCACTGAGCCTTTGCCTGACCTCTGCCTGGCCCTTGGAGGCTGTGGTCCCCTGCTTGCTGCCAGGTGCAATCAGAATGGAGCTGGTATCTGGAGAGGATGAAGAGGAATCTGCAGGCTTCCTGGGGCCAGGCAGTCTGGACGAAGCCATTGCTGAAGCTCCCCATCCCGGACACTTGCAAGCCGGAGCCTTGGCTCTCTCGCCTTGCTGGGCTCGGGCTGGGTGCAGGGATCCCAGGAATGGTCCAGATCTAGCCATCCAGAGCCTACAGCTCAGGTGGTGGGATCAGCCTGGCTTTGGAACCAAGAGACTCGCTCTTGACAAACCAGGGGGCTCTGGCCAAATCCCTCCCTTTGAGGAGCCTCAGTTTCCCTATCTATAAAATCAGGGGATAGGACTAGATCTCATGGAGCTCTCTGGTAATTCTCAAATGCGATCATTCTTGAACTGCCCAGCTGACCTGTTTGTCTTATTCTAGCCCAGAACTTTTGAGGAAAGACATGTTTTCATTTCTTACCCAGGCAGAGGTACTTGGCAAAGCATCAGAACCTGTGCCATGCTCTGCCAAGGCAGACCCTATTTTTGCAGATCTACCTAGGAAAAGAAGACAAAATGGGTGATCCCTGGGGGAAGGCCGCCTGGAGGCAGTGGGGGAGGCAGCAGGAAATAGTCACAAAATATATTCAGATCTTAGATCACAGATTTATAGTCAGAGGGAAACTGAGGCCCAGAGAAGTGATTCCACTCAAAGTCACAGAGCTCATAAACAGCAGAATTAGAATTTTGAGCCAGATCCTTTGGCTCCCAATGGAGAAGTGCTCTTTCCACTCCACTGGCTCTATGGGAAAACGGATGGGAAGGGAGGTCTGGATGGAGGCCCCAGTAAGAAGGCTCCCTGAGGGGCCTCATAGCATAAGGGAAAGTCAGGACTAAAGGAGGCCTGAAGGTGAGTGTGTTTGTGTGTGTGTGTGTGTGTGTGTGTGTGTGTGTGACATGGACAGAGAGGAGGAAGGGGTGGGGATGGAGACAGACATTTTTGGGGGGAGAGAGTGAGAATGAGAGCAAGAATGAGAGAGACAGATACAATGAGAGACAGAAACAGAGAGGGGGGAGGGAGGGAGGGAAAGAGAGAGAGAGAGAGAGAGAGAGAGAGAGAGAGAGAGAGAGAGAGAGGAGAGAGAGAGAGAGAATATCCCAGTGGTCCCCAGTTGTTCTCCAAACAAACACCAGAGATCACTGATCTTCAAAGATCATGGATGGCCAGTAGGAATTTGGTGGATTGATGGGCCTCACTCTGCTGGCTGCTGGCTTTTGGACCTTGGGAAGAGCCAGGATAGAGGGGGGAGTGACCCCATGGAAAGGATTAGCTAGAGGCTCTGGGAGAAGAAAGGTGGATGTGGGGATTGTTCTAGTAACCAAGGAAACAGAGACTCCTCCCCCTCTCCCTCCATCTGGACTAAAATTTCTCCTTAGGGCTTACAGTTCTCCCCAGGGACATGGGTATCCGCAGGTAGCTTTATGGAGGAGATCACAGCACTCATAGGGGAGAGCCCAGGTTTAGGGCTGCAAGGGATCTGAGACATCATCTGCTGTGAAAGAGAAGGGCAGTGAGGGCCTGAGAGGGGGAGGGACACCCCAGAAAAGCTGGCATAAAAGGTGGAGGGACTTGTCTTTTTCAAGAACAAGATCTCAGCCCTGAGGTTGCAGTTGCTACACAGATGTCTTATAGTAATGGCGGCCCAAACCAGGACCTTATTGGTGAATGAAACAAGAGGGGTCTGTTCTAGGTTCTGTTCTATGTTCTGTGTTCTGTGAGGATGGTCCAGCTTGCATCCAAGGGCTGAGCCTATGATGAGGGACCAGACAAGCTGGGCAATAGGAGCCTATGGTTTGTTGGGATCCAGATATCTTAGGATAAAATGGTGTCATTGCAAGGTCCCTAGAACATAGAACCACAAAGTTAGAGTGTAGGAGAATCTGAGAAGAGAGAACGCCCGAGCTGGAGGGACTTTAGAACAGGACGTTGGTGCTCGAGGTGGGCAGGTGGGACTTAGACCAGAAAGAAGCGCAGAAGTCCGCGTGGAAAAACCTTAGAACGGGGATTCTTAACCCTCCTGTGTCATGGAGCCCTTTGGCAGGCAACTGAAGCCCATGAGCCTCTTCTCCGAATAACATTGGTTTCTGATTTTCATAATTTAAGAAAAGCCTTTTTTAGTTATTTGGTTCGTATTTCCTAATTACATTTTGCACGTGCAATTTTTAAACATTCGGTGTCCCATCCTTCCCCCCTTTTCCTCCTTGAAAAGGCAGTTTCTTTGCAATTATACGTGAGCTCCTGCAAAACCTATTTCCTTCTTAGTCTTGCCCATACTTCTGAGGGAGAGACGACGTTGTAGTTAGAAATGAGTGGATCTCAAGATGTATTTTTTTTCCCTATCCAAGTTCACAGACCCTGAAATCCATCCATAGTGCTCATTGGGGTGCCTGGACCTAGGCTGAGAGCCAAGATTCTCTTAGAACGGGGGATGTCAGGGCTGGGAATTAAAATCGAGAATGCCAAGCTTTGAGAGGCCTTAAAACAGGGGGTGGCAGAACTGGGAGGGACTTTAGAACGGGGGTGACAGCTGGGAGGGATTTTAGAATGAGGGTGACAGAGCTGGGAGAGATTTTAGTATAGGGGGTGACAGCCGGGAGGGACTTTAGAATGGGGTAACAGAGCTGGGAGGGAATTTAGAATAAGGGGTGACAGCCAGGAGGGATTTTACAATAGGGGGTGACAGCTGGGAGGGATTTTAGAATAGGGGGTGACAG
>JAJPUD010024992.1:0-18091 GCA_023553655.1 Myrmecobius fasciatus
AATAGGAAATGAAGGACTCCTACCAAACTCTTTTTATGATACAGACATGGTACTGATACCTAAACCAGGTAAAACAAAAACAGAGAAAGAAAATTATAGACCAATCTCCTTAATGAATATTGATGCAAAAATCTTAAATAAAATATTAGCAAAGAGATTACAGAAAATCATTCCTAGAATAATACACCATGACCAAGTAGGATTTATACCAGGAATGCAGGGATGGTTCAATATTAGGAAAACTATTAACATAATTGACTATATTAATAACCAAACTAACAAAAACCATATGATAATCTCAATAGATGCAGAAAAAGCATTTGATAAAATCCAACATCCATTCCTATTAAAAACATTAGAGAGTATAGGAATTAATGGACTTTTCCTTAAAATAGTCGCTAGCATCTATTTAAAACCATCAGCTCGCATCATATGTAATGGTGATAAACTGGAACCATTCCCAATAAGATCAGGGTTGAAACAAGGTTGTCCACTATCACCATTACTGTTCAATATTGTATTAGAAATGCTAGCCTTGGCAATAAGACAAGAAAAAGAGATTAAAGGAATTAGTGTAGGTCATGAGGAAACCAAATTATCACTCTTTGCAGATGATATGATGATCTACTTAGAGAACCCTAGAGAATCAACTAAAAAACTATTAGAATTAATCCACAACTTTAGCAAAGTTGCAGGATACAAAATAAATCCACATAAATCATCAGCATTTTTATACATCACCAACAAAAGGCAACAGCAAGAGATACAAAGAGAAATTCCATTCAAAATAACTATCGATAGTATAAAATATTTGGGAATATATCTGCCAAGGCAAAGTCAGGATCTATATGAGCAAAACTACAAAACACTCTCCACACAAATAAAGTCAGATCTAAACAATTGGAAAAACATCAAGTGCTCTTGGATAGGTCGAGTGAATATAATAAAGATGGCAATACTACCTAAACTAATCTATCTATTTAGTGCTATACCAATCAAACTCCCAAGAGATTATTTAACTGAACTAGAAAAAATAACAACAAAATTCATCTGGAAAAATAAAAGGTCAAGAATTTCAAGGGAATTAATGGAAAAAAATGCAAATGAGGGTGGCTTAGCTGCACCAGATCTAAAACTATATTATAAAGCAGTGGTCACCAAAACCATTTGTTACTGGATAAGAAATAGAGTAGTGGATCAGTGGAATAGGTTAGGTTCACAGAACAAAATACTGAATGACAATTGTAATCTAGTATTTGATAAACCCAAAGACCCCAGTTTTTGGGATAAAACTCACTATTTGACAAAAACTGCTGGGATAATTGGAAACTACTCTGGAAGAAATTAGGCATTGACCCACACCTAACACCATATACCAAGATAAGGTCAAAATGGATTCATAATCTAGGAATAAAGAATGATATTATAAACAAATTAGAACAATGTAGGATGGTTTACCTCTCAGACCTGTGGAGGGGGAAGGAATTTGTGACCAAAGAAGAACTAGAGGTCATCATTAATCCCAAAATAGATAAGTTTGACTATATCAAGTTGAAAAGTTTTTGTACAAACAAAATGAATGCAGACAAGATTAGAAGGGTAGCAGTAAACTGGGAAAATATTTTTACATCCAAAGGTTCTGATAAAGGCCTCATTTCTAAAATATATAGAGAATTGACTCAAATATATAAGAATTCAAGCCATTCTCCAATTGACAAATGGTCAAAAGATATGAACAGACAATTTTCAGACGAAGAAATTGAAACTATTTCTGGTCATATGAAAAGGTGCTCCAAGTCACTATTGATCAGAGAAATGCAAATTAAGACAACTCTGAGATACCACTACACACCTGTCAGATTGGCTAAAATGACAGGAAATGATAATGATAACTGTTGGAGGGGATGTGGGAAAACTGGGTCACTGATACATTGTTGTTGGAACTGTGAATGGATCCAACCATTCTGGAGAGCAATTTGGAGCTATGCTCAAGGAGTTATCAAACAGTGCATACCCTTTGACCGAGCTGTGTTTCTACTGGGCCTATATCCCAAAGAGATTTTAAAGGAGGGAAAGGGACCCACATGTGCAAAAATGTTTGTGGCAGCCCTTTTTGTAGTGGCAAGAAACTGGAAATTGAAAAGATGCCCATCAATTGGAGAATGGCTGAATAAATTATAGTATATGAATGTTATGGAATATTATTGTTCTGTAAGAAATGACCAACAGGAGGACTTCAGAGAGGATTGGAGAGACTTGCATGAAATGAGGCTGAGTGAAATCAGTAGAACCAGGAGAACATTATACACAGCAACAAGACTATACGATGATCAATTTTGATGGACATGGTTCTCTTCAACAATGATGTGATTCAAACCAGTTGTGCTGCGATGAAGATAGTCATATACATCCAGAGAGAGGCCTGTGGGAACTGAGAGTGAACTACAACACAGCATTTTAACACTTTCTGTGAATATTTCCATGCATTCTGTTTTCCTTCTTAGGTTGTTTTTTTTTTTTCTTTTTCTCTTTCTAGATCTGATGTTTCTTGTGCAGTAAGATAACTGTATAGATATGTATACATGTATTGTATTTATCATATAATTTATCCTATCTAGCATGTATTAGATTACCTGTCATCTGGGGGTGGGGGGTGGGGGGAGGGAAAGGAAAAGCTTGGGAAAAAAAAAGTTTTTTTTGCACAGGTCAATGTTGAAAGGTCACTCATATGTTTTGCAAATAAAAAGCTTTATTAAAAAAAAAAAAGAAAGTTCATTTATAACCTGTTTTTCTTCCTTTTAGAACTGTTGCCAGACACCTTAAGTATAGAGAAATATTTTCACTTTATCATTATTTATAAAATCCATGTGCAAAATCCTTAATTAGTAAATCTTAAATTCAATTTTGGGAACTTATTAAAACTTATTCAAAATCTGAATTTCCATTATAGACAAATTTGGAAGCTAATAGTATACATTTGTATATAACACCTAGAGAAAACAAGTTAATCCTGTTGCTTTTCTCAAATTTCACTATTCAAATTAATTATAAAACGTCTGTGTTTTATTACCTTGTCCTGTCATTATCCACTAAGAGGATAACATCCCTATATTACAATTTAACAACAAAATGTAGGTTAAATTCTAAGATGTTCCTACATTTGCCCTATTATAATAACTAACACATTTTCCAGGATCAATGTATTATTAAAATTAATATTATGCTTTTAAAACTTTTTTTATCATAGAGCTCATATAAAGAGGAAATAAAGGGACATAGTTACACCAATGTCATATATCATAAAAACCTCCCTTAGCTCTGTTTGATTCTAGGCATCAGATTTATCTGACAGCTAATCATATAGTCACAAGGTGTTAAAAGCAAGGTTCATAATTAGCCAAGTGGAATAATTTCCTTTTCAGCAAGAAAATAGCACAATGGATAAATAGAGTCAGATTGTCCCCAAAACTTTTCCCAGGCAGAGACATTCATTCTTGGCAGTTCTCAGACTATTGGAAATGCCATTCTCTACTATCGACTTCTTAACAATTTAGACAACAATTCCTAAAATCAAAGATCAAAACAATAGTAAATTAAAGTCCCAGGAATTTTTACCTCACATAGAAAATTTTCACTAACCACAACTTGAGGCTTGAATATCTTTCCTGGTATTTCATGAACAGTTAATATTTTATTAGTCCTTTACTTATAAATTAAAACTACCCCTACTGTGGGGCTTCAGAAATACAGCAAATACCTAATAGTTTAACCCTAACTCCAATATATTCTAGCCATATCTTCAAACCATCCCCTATACTTTGTATAATAGCTGAGAATTTTCTAATGAATATTTACTATTACTATTCTTATAGTAATGCTATTTTAATAAACTATTACTCCTACTCCTACTTTATTGTCATTATCATCATTTATTTTACAACAAAACATACCTTATTAAAAATTTAGTAATTTTCAAATACACATTTTATCACATCCTTTTAAAAGCTCAACACATAAGTAACATCATCCAGATTTGTTTTTTTTTCTCACAATATTTCTATTACAATTGTCTCTTAAATTTCTCCATATATGAAAATTTAGAAATACAATAATAACACAAACAATAAGTTTCAGATGACATCAATTGCATTCCCAACTTACCACGTATAAAAATCATTGACCTTATTATCTTTGACAGGTTAAAATCAATTTTAAAATATCAGATATGGAATAATTACATTATATTAAAGAAATAACAATAATTAATAATAACAATAATAATATAGTACTTAGTATATGCTAGTCACTGTGTTAAGCACTTTACATTCATGAAATGATTTTGAGTTCACAGCTACCCTAGTAAGTAAATATGATTATTTTCCTCTTTACAAATCAGGAAATGGGGCAAGCAGATAACTTGCTTAAAATTATGATGCTAATATTTTTGTGCAAATGAATTTTTAAAACTGACAATGTGACACCATGCCAACAAAGGCAGATTTCTCTTGCCTTTGAATAAGCAAGAAGACATCTATCTCCATTAGGAGTCATGGAGATGGTTGTCATGTTCTGAATATCTTCCACATTGTACCACTTCTCCTTTTGCATGGAGAAATCATTACACAGTGAATGAGCTGTACTTCTTACAATAAGGGGTACTCCTTACAGCTATAATGTAACAAGTTTGGTTCATAGCAGGGCTTCATGACCAGAAAACAGATGTAGGATTTTTTTGTAGATATCATCAGAGGGTAAGAACATAGTTTTTTTTTTTTGTTTTGTTTTTTGTTTTGTTTTGTTTTATTTTAGTTATGCAAAGGTAAGGGCACAGCCTGCTTGCAAGGGCTGAACTCTGGAAAAGAGGTTATCTTCTGATATCTTTGTAGAGATAAGATGTAAACAACTTTACATATACAGAATACATACATGATAAAATGGAACTAAGGAAAAGGGATACATTTGAAACATCATATATATGATGAATAGGGAGGATACAAGTATCACTGTATCCTAGAATATGGAGAGAATAGAGGATAAGAAGACATTTATCTCCTTGTTCCCTTCTCCCTCCTTCTTTCCTTTAATTCCTTCTTTTAAAATACTACATTTATAATTTAATGTTGGTTATGTATGTTAGCAAAGTGTGTTAGGCTGTCCATCTGAGTAAGCACAATAACCCCAATGAAAACAAGGGCATCTCCTTTATTAAGGCAAAGGAAGGGGGGAAGTCTAAGTAATTGGGCGACATTACAGTTGGTTACACTGTGGAAGGTGGATTGACATTCAGGGGTGACTAATTATACCTCTCTCTGACAATTAAGGAATTCTAATTACTTTATGGGACTTAATTGCTTCTTATAATCTTGACTAGGAGACCAGAAAAACCAGTTTAGTTGTTATCTTGGTGAAAATTAAACCTCCTCTAATTGCAAAAGTATAGGCAAAAACAGACAACTTTTTTTGGTTGCTGTTGCTGTTGTTCTGTTTTATTTGTTTATTTGTTTTTTGGTGGATCTTGCAAAGTTAAAGTGCTTGGTGCTCACAGACAGCAAGCAGATGTTCCAGGAGCTAACTGAATAAATGATAATAACACTTCCTTTCAGTCACAACTTCATTTTTTTTTTGTTTTAGTATTAGGACAACCATTTCCATAGCCTAGCAAAATAAAAAGAAAATGATATATGGAATTGTAAATGTACTATGCACAACTTACAATTGCTCTCAAATATGTAGGAAAACTATATGTATTTTTTATTCTTCCTCCCCTCCATCCCTTAAAGATGGCTATCATTAGACATTGACATATAACTCTGTCTGTTTGTAAAATTATTCAATACATCTATTTATCAATTCTTTCTCTGGATGCAGATAACATTTTTCTTCACATGTCCTTTACAATTAAGTTGGGCAAGTTTAAATGACAAAATAACTTATTCACTCATTTAAAAAAAATACTGCTATTATTATATCCAATATTCTCATGGTTCTGCTTATTTTGATCTTCTTTAGTCCAAGCAAATTTTTCCATGTTTTTCTAAAAATCACTGAGCTCATAATTTTTATAATGCAGCAGTATTCCATCACAATTATATACCACAACTTGTCCAGCCATTTAGATTAGCTTTAGAGACAACTGTATTTTTTTTTAGTTTAACTCAATTACAAAAAAAAATGTAGCTTGACAAAATGGGCAATAAAATTAATTACATAGTAAAATCAATACAGTAAAAATTAGAGACATTATCATTTTTATCTTTGCAAATGGGGACAAAGTTAGGCACACAGATAGAGAGTAATGGCAAAAATGTTTCAAACTGCAGTCTGAAAAGAAATTGGGACATGGCTAGTTTTGGTTATATATTATTCTGGGAGGAGCCATTCATTCAAAAGGAAGGGCCACAGTAAGATAGTTTGTTTCCATTGTGTGAATTCCAGTGTTAGAGTGAACTTTTAGAGGAGGAAGTTTCTTGGTAATGTTAGAGGAAATTCATAATTTAGCCTGAAGAAGAATACAATTTATTGGATTGTGAGGATAAGAAAAAAGTGGTAAAATATTATTTAGACTCTGTGAAAGGGGTTAGGATGGATAGGCCTGTGTTTTGGGCCAAGAGCTGAAATGAGTATCATTTCCTGTATTAAATAATCTTTGTTAATATATAAGTAATGTAGAGTAGTGTCCTTATTTTCTGATTAATATAACTCAGAGGAATGAAATAAGAGGAAAAAAATAATAACCCCAATATGTTCTCTAACACTAATAAAATTCTCTCCTTTCTTTGCTATTTAAAAGAACTATTATTTTATAAATCATTTTGCAAATGTAATTTCATTGAATTATTTTTTGCCCCTTTAAAGAATTATTTAGCTTATATCATAAAGACTGCTATCATAAAGGCTGGATGCCAATAGCATCTTTCTTCATATATCCTTTCATTCAACTTTCATTCCCATTTAAACTTTAAAGTAGAAAAAGAATTCCACTAATTTGCTTTAGAATTGATATTAAATTAATTATTTTGAATACTATTATTATTTCACTTTTTCATATATTCAGAATATGATGGATATTTTCTAGTAAGAAAACATGTTATGTTCTCTGCAAACTAGCAATCTTATTTTCCACTTCAACTAATTTACTATGGGAATAAAAATGAAAAATTAGAAAGGATTTTAGTAAGATGATAAGGAATATTATTCTTCTCTAAAGTTGACTTAATAAGTAGATAACTTAAGAATGGGACCTGAGTGACAAGAAAAAAGCACCTGTCAAATAACTGAAATTCCCACCTTGATATTGGAAAGTTAAGTTTGATCTGTTTAAAATGTAAATATCCTTGTAATAAGAAATGTATTAATCTACCTCTACCAATAAGACTCTAGTGGAAATTAGTGTATCAGATAATTTCCAGGTGACAGCAGAAAGTCAGTTATAGTGATCTTTTAAATAATATGTAGTGATAAAAAGATTACATAGCTATAATTTTAGAACAGAGAATATTTCCCCAATAAAGATACTTCACTAAAAAAAAACAGAACATCTGAGTAGCAACATAATTCATTACAAACCTAGATAAAGGTGTCATCATAATAAAAGAGAAAATGACTACAAGCAGATGTGAAAGGGAAGTGAAGATAGAATACCAAATTCATTCTTTTGGTGGCCATAGTTGAAATATTATGATTGTTCATAAAGTTCAATTTTCCTACTTCCTCCTTTTTAAAAGAAAGCCTAACTCCTTAAAATTTCTGTAATAAAAATAGAAAATATTTTTTTTTGCCCTAGATGTATACCAATTCAGATTGCCATTTGATCTTCTATGCTTCTTGAGATCATGGAATTTTTTGGCCTTTCTTTGAATTCTCAGGACTTAATAGAATACCTATATATAGGTGCTGAATCAATTCTATTAAAAGGCCTCTACAGCAGTCAGGGCTGGCAGGGCTTTTTACTTTGCTTCTATTTTTTAAATAATTGTTTTTAACCAATTACCACTATTTGTGAAATATCCTCCTAGTGAATAATTATATGTTGCTATATTTATTGCCCAATTAAGGGGAAAACAATGAAAAATGGAAAAAAGTAAAGAAAAAAACAGTGATTAAATTCAAATTTTTTGCTATATTTCTTTATAATTGGAGAAGTCACTGAGACTCTCTAGGTGTCAGTATACCTATCTCTAAAACAAGGGATGTGGAAGAGGTTACTTCCAAAGTCCATTTCAGCTCTAAAGTTTGTGGTAACTATTGTTTGACTGTATTTTTCAAATTTGAATCAACTTTTTCTTGATGAATTGCATTTACTTACTGAAGAATGAAGTTGTATTGAAGTTAGGGATTGTTCTGGGTTTTTTTGTTTGTTTGTTTGTTTTTTTCTGTGAATCCACAGCACTTAATATAATGCCTTGCAAAAAATTCTTGTTTGATTGAACAAAATTAAACTAAATACCAGTAAAAGAATTTTTCTAAACACTATGGGAAATTAAAAGTAAAGTAGTAAGCAACACCTCTACTATCCTTGCACATATTTAATATACTCATTGCATATTACAGGAGTGTGTTCATAAATGTTTAACAACTGTCACTCAATTTAATAAAAAAATGAGTTAAATCAAAGTGACTCCAGCACAACTCTGCATCCTAATAAGATCCCTTAGCAAATGGGAATAAACATGTATTCAATGAAAAAAATATTTTGGGAAAGATACACACACACACAACATGCACAATATCTAGAGTATTACTGAGTATTGTTATTTTTTTTCTTTTGGATTTGGGAACCTCTGAATATGATCCTATTGGAAATGTAAAGCTTAATATGATATTTGGTGCTTACTTTCATTGATAATTATTTTGAGAAAAAATGATTAAAAATTTCTGGATTTTTCTTCATACACATAAAATGCAAAACGCTTGATTTAAAATTGTGTGCCTTTCTGAAAGGAAATAATATCTCAGTGACATCAGTATTTAGAATAAATAAAAAAAATCCCCAAACTTGGCTATTTTGTTGTCTAATATTGTTATCTTTGGTATTCTGGATATAATAGCAGATAGCCAGACTGCTGAAATACGATGAAGTGACAAATTATATGAAACTATCATTACTGCTCTGTGGTCAGTGGGAGAAATATTAAAAAAAAAAACACCTCATTTTCTGAATTGCTTTTTCTAAACAAGTAAAATTAATATCTTCTTTCTGCATTGGAACATTTAATAGAGAAGTATTATATTTGCAGAGAAATTGGAAATAGAAATTATTTGATTTCTACTATCTTGTTATAGATTTGTTAATCAGGGAGTACTAAGGCTACTAGAGTCTTTCTCATCCCATTCAAAATTTAAGGTTAAAAAATCATATGTATTTGAGTACAAAAATAAGTTAAATTATATACTGTATTATTATGATTATTGATTTTATTTCATTATTTAATGCCAATCCTGTGTTAGCTATTTTAAAATGTCATGTTCCCTATTTAGCTACCTAAAAGTCTGAATTTTTACAATAATTATAAAAATAAAATATAGGATGTAGTATAACTTTGCTAAAATGAAGATTTTTTTTTCCTTCAAATCCCAAATTTTAAGAGCTTTTTGGAGGGAAGGGGGAAGGAAGGAAACAAACAAAAGAAAGAAAGATGGATCCACTGTGTGTTTCCATAATGATCATAAATAAATACACTTATCTCTTTGAAAAGGGGCAGTATCACAAGATTTCAACGTAAGAAAATTAAGACATAACAAGACACTTCTAGTGGGTGCCTCCCTAATTGAAACAAAAATGAGCAAGTCCACTAAATGTAAGCAAATATCTCTTCCAGGACAAATAACTTTATAATTTATGCATATTCAATACAGTTTATTTCACAATCAATTCAAAGAAATACAAGACTTTATATTAGAACCCCACAGTTCTGCCTTAGCCTCTTTTGCTGAGAATGATGTTGTTTCTGGGATTAGCTGTATGATCTTGGGAAAGTCACTAATCTTCACAAAATTAATGAATTTCAATGTTTCCAGGCATCTCTGAGGACATCTAGACCTATGCAACCCTTAGAATTCTTGTTATTCTATAATGCCTCCAGCAAGGATTTAATGAATTCCAGGTTAAAGTAAACTATTGTCTTCTGAAAAAAAGTTTATTCCATCTTTAAATAGTTGTAACTGATAATGAAATCTTCCTAAGTCTCAAATAACTGAGACTATAATTATTGACCACTATATATTGAATTGCTATGATAATAGTCATCCTTAAGAACCTGAATCAGACAGCTTATAAGTTTAATTTAAATTTTTTGAGTTATTTTACTTTCTGCAAATTAAAGCCATTATCAAATTATATTTTGCCTCTTTTTGTCCCCAGTTAAGATTTTGTAGATAGCAGTATTATTTATTTAATGTCAAAAGTGTTAGTATATTTTCCATTTTTTAGCCAGGTTCAAAAAATATAAAACTATGTAGTTGTTTTATTGCTTTGGTTCAAGTCTATTTCATAGGATACCAAAGGCTTTTAGGTATGGATACCAAGGAAAAAAGTATATTATTAGTAATTCTGATTTGGTAGTCAAGCAAATCACTCAATGCCCAAGACTGCCTGACTGCCATTTCACTAATATTTCAGAGAATGGGGAAAGAAATATTTAGAGACATTACACTTCAAATGTGGGACATATGTGTGATGAGGGGTTCAGAGTAGCAGTGGGGTAAGAGAACTATAAGCTTGCACTTTAGTCTAGTGACTTCCCCTATCTACTTCCAAGAAACGTTTTTAGCCAGAAACTTTCTATTTTAAATGCTAAAAACTGAAGACATCTGCAGAAAAGTTATTTAAACTGGAACACTTTGAAATAGATTAAGTCATCTAAATAATATTCGGTGCTGTCAAAGGACAAAAGCAAAATATCAATTTTCAGATCATTCTTCTGTATCTAGGTTTTTTGTACTATAAGCTTGAAAGGCAGATTTCTTGTCAGCAGGTTTAAGCTCATAAAAAAGCTTATAAAATTAAGATTTGATATATAGAGAATATTTACAGAATAGATAACATATAACTTAAGAAGGGAAGGCACTAGTAGCTAGAGAAATGAGGACAGAAAAGACCTCCAGTAGAATTGGTTCTTGAATTAATCTTTGAAGCTAGTCATGTATTTAATATATGGAAGGAGGACATTCTAGTAATGAGATAAAAGTAGTTCAAAAATTGGGGGAAAGAAAGTAAAATGTCACATGTGAGAAACATCAAGCAGGTCAGTACAGCTGGAGTATAGAGTACATGGAGAGCAGGAAAGTTTTTTTTTTTTTTTCTTTTTTCTTTTGTTTTGCTTTGTTATAATGGCAGTCTGGGAAGAAGCCCAATTAAAAAAATTAATGACAAATAAAAATTTGTTTTAGATCCTGGCAATAATAGGCATCCACTGAAATTCATTGCATAGGCTGACGATATACTCAGACTTGTACTTTAGGAAAATCACTTTTGAGTTGGGGGAAGATTGGAGTAAACAATGCAGAGAGACTAATTAGAGAGCAACTGTGTCCAGGTGAAAGGTAATGAAGGCCTGGGTGTTGAATAGAAGAGATATATAAGAAATTTTGTGAAGATAGAAATAGATTTGCCAATCAAAGTGGGGATGAAATATAAGTATATGCAAAATGTATAAAGAAATTTATGAGATGATTAAGGGAGGATATGCTAGAAATTGAGATTATCAGGAAATGAATTATATAAAAGTAAATTTTGACTGGTATTTTGTGAATCAGTAGTTAAGATATGCAAATGGATGGTGAGACAAAGGCCACACAAAGAGAATTTAAAATAATATTGTTGGTCTGAGTACTTTTCCAAAATGGAAATTCTGGGATGAAATTTTCTGGTTTTTTTGTCTGATTTCTTTTAAAAATTTCATTGTTAGATTTCCTTTAACCACAAAGACAACTAGAAAAGTTTGGATTTTCCTTCTTTAGTATATTCTCTACTCCTAATAATTTTGTTTCTCAAGGCTTTGGAGGGAAGATTGGACTTGCTGTTTGCTTGCTTATTTTGCTCTATCTGTTGCTTTGATTGAATTTAAACTAATTGCTTTTTGGTTTTTGCCTTCCAGAATTAATGAAAGGTATATATGATATCAGATGTACTTTTTGTTATTGTTACCTTTAATTTAGTAATAAGACATCCAGGTTTTCCACTTTGACTGAACTAGATGATTAATCTTTCATTACTCTTTCCAATATATTTAATAGCTCAATCAAATTGTTTCTACCACATTCATGTCTTTCCTTACTTTCCTTAATTGTTCTTAGATTTTTTGATATCTCCTTATGTCCTATTATAGTTATTACTGTATCAATCACTCAAAACCCAATTTTTCTTACTTTCTGAAATGTGTTTATATTTTACGTTAAATATTTGAAATCACATTTATTGTGATGATTACATCAAAATGCATTTTTGAATTCTAGTCTAAATATACCCATCCTATTCAAAAATCATTACATCTTAGAGGTGAGTTGAATCAATTATAGAAGAGGAGACCAAAGTCAACAAGGTTAAATTACTTTCACTTACACAGCTGGTAATCCCTGAGGTAAGAATTGAACAGAATCCAAAATTTTGTACTTGTTTTGTAATTTTGTAATTTAAATTTTGTTAGAATTTCTGCGAATCTGAATTTTAATAATAAATTTTCCAAGATCTCAAGTGCTATAATATTTATCTATACATATTTAGATGTTACTTAGTTTAATCTTTATTCTCTCTAATTTAGATTTAAAGAAAAAAATTTAGTCCTTACAATTTCCATGTGATATTTGGCAATATATGATTATATCTATAGGTGGAAGGCAGAATTAGGGTAAAAAAGCAAAATGATGCCATATATATATCCAGGGACAAAACATTGTTAATACCTTCCTTATATAGCCAGTAATAAGATAAGGTCACCATTAAAGGCCCATGTGAAGTATAGTATGCCTAAATCATGGTCTACTAATTTGTTACAATTCATCTTACATTTTTGTGTTGTCAAAAAATATAAAAAGGAGTGCTATTCATTTTGCTGTCTTTAATGACAGGTTTATCAACATGATGATTTTGAATGGAGCAGCCTCTTCTGCTTCAGAGGAAGTATCATTTTGAATCAGATGCCAATGCAATTGATGCATTCCCCAGAGGTCAATTAGCCAACATTTCAGACCTTTTCATGTTTCTCTAAGGTCTTCACAACTCAAAAGTGTTAAGGCATTTGATATCACCACCATATCTCACTGTGTGACTGAAAATCTGCTAATCTGGCATTGAACGTCTTTCCTATGGCATTCATGATTGGTTTAAATTTGAGTTATTATTATTATAATTATTCTTTTTGAGAGTCCGTGTAAATGAGTTTCATAAGTTGAGAGTTTGTGTATATATTGAGATCTCAGTTAGCAAGGATATTTATATTAATACTTCACATAACTATTGCGGCAAATAAACAATTCTTATCTGTTATCATTACATCCAAAGGTAGCTTAAGATAAATTTTATTCTTAATAATCTCTATATATGATAGCTTATAATGAGAATATATAATTGAATGTAGGAAATGCTATGGATATATAAAAAAAAAACTTCAATGAAACTATTCCAATCATGTTAGCTAATTAATGATTTGCATTGTATGACCAAGAAAAATAAATTTGGAAAAATTAAATATCTCTCCTAACATAGAAGCTTCCTTAGATTCAAAAACTTTTTCTTGCTGTTTTCAAAAATAATACACTAGCATAGTGTATTGTGTAAAGACAATTTTATTCCATTAAACAGTCAAATTTCAGTGAAGATTAAAGTGATACCTATGGTTTGGGGGATCTTTGGGTGAGTGATGGTAATATAAATATGTCTTTTATCCATTTAAGTAATTTCAAAGAGGTAGGGTGACAGAAATATTAAAGTATAACATTTAGAAACAGAAGGGACAGGCAATTTCTTCTTAAAACTCTAGAAATAAAAGATATCAGAATTACTAAACACAATTATCACAAAATATGAAGTATCTTCCACCTTCTGGATTAAAAGTATATATACTTTGGACTTCCGGGGGTGGAGCCAATATGTCAGAAATCAGACAAGAGTCTCTGTAACCTCCTCTAATGTTCCCTCAAACCAACAGCAGATGAAGCATCTAGACTGGTTTTCCAGTCAAAGAATCCACAATATCTGGAGTACAACACATTTCTAGAAGAAGATACCCTGGAAGAACTTAAAAACAGATCTGTTTTAATTGGGCAGGGGGGTGGTCTACCAAACCCAGGTAGCAGCACCTGAAGATCTGGGCAAGAAGCTGGTGCAGGGAGCTGGAGCAGCAGGCAGAAAGTTTGGCTTCCACACACCTGGGAATCTATTGCGGACCTCTTGGGCCAATCTGTCTTGATTGTAAGTAGGTGGTTTGGCAGCTCTGCCTTTTGCGGGGGTAGATTGTGAACCATTGAACCTGTGAAAAGCACCAGACCTAGCTACCATTACACACCACACTAAAGTAATCAATCAATCAGAAGAACTGCTCAGCACCTGAAATAACTCAATCAGCAGAACTGTCCCAGGGCAAATTAAAGCAGCTTTCCATCCTTTGCCTTGAATAGAAGTCACACTTTTAGAAAAAATGAATAAAAAAACAAAAAGAACTCTCACCATAGAGAACATTTAGGGAGAGAGGGAAGAACAGACCTCAAATACTGAAGGGCCTCAAAGTAAAGCAACTCCAGAAAAAGCCCCAAAGACAGATATAAGCTGAACCCCATGTCACAAGGCTTTCTTTGAAGATTGCATGAAGGAATTCCAGGGGGCGGAGCCAAGATGGCAGAGTGAAAACGTGACTCTCTTTGTCCTCCTCCAATCTTCTCTCAAACCAACAATAAAATAAGCCTCTGAACTGATCTTCAAGTAAACAAATCCAGAAATATTTGGATACTGCTTTCTGAAGGACTTCATATCAGATTTCTTAAACTCAGACAGAGAGATAAATAGTGGACTCGCATGTAGGCCAGAAGTAAGGGTGGGACTCAGCTCATTGTGGCAGAAATTCCAAACTCCAAACTCCAAACAACTGGAGTTTATATGAGGCACTCAGGACACTCTGCCCTGATTGGGGGCAGGTGTTCTGGCAGACTTTCCTGGTTTAAGGAGTAATTCGGACTTAGTCCTAGCCCCCACTGGCACAGCACCTTAAGTTAATTTCCCAGAATTGCCCCAGGGCAAATATCTTCAGCAACCGTTTTTTCCCGAGCCTTAAAGAGACATCCACACTGTCTAAAAAAATGAAGAAGCAAAAGAGAGCTTTCACCATAGACAGCTTTTATCAAGACAAAGAAGGGATGACCCTAGATCCTGAGGTTCCTTTAGACAAAACTCCAAAGGAAGTTATTAAGGACCATCACTGGTCCCCTTTTCAAAAGGCCTTTCTGGAAGATTGCATAAAGAACCTCATAAGAGAGCTGGAGGAAAAATGGGAAAATAAACTGAAATCAGTGCAAGAAAGATATGATGCCCTGCAAAAGGGATATAAAAAAGACACCAATTTATTGAAAAATAAAATTAGTAAAGTGGAAAAAGAGTTCAATGAACAAAAAAATTCAATTGGCCAGTTACAAAAGAAGCTTAAACAGGTAACTGAAGAAAACAACACTTTAAAAATAAGAATTGAAGAAATGCAAGTTAGTGACTCAATAAGACTTCAAGAATCACTCATACAAAAACAAAAAAAAAAAAAGAAAAATAGAAGAAAATATGAAATATCTCCTAGGAAAAACAACTGACTTGGAAAATACATCTAGGACAGACAATCTAAGGATTATTGGACTTCCTGAAAGCCATGATGAAAAATAGAACCTAAACAATATCTTCTGGGAAATCCTAAAAGAAAACTGCCCTGAGATTGTACAATCAGAAGGCAAAATCACCATTGAAAGAATTCACCGATCACCTCCTGAAAGAGACCCCAAAATTAAAACCCCAAGGAATATTGTGGCTAAATTTCAGGACTATAACATCAAGGAAAAGATTCTGCTAGCACCTAGAAAGAAAAAAATTCAAATACCAAGGATTAATAATTAGAATCACACAGGATCTGTCAGCTTCCCCATTGAAGGATCAAAGGGCCTGGAACCAGATATTCCGAAGGGCAAAGGAACTTGGATTACAGCCAAGAATATCCTATCCAGCTAGAATGAGCATTATCCTCCAGGGAAGAAGATGGTCATTCAATGATATAGGTGAATTTCACCTATTTCTAATGAAAAGACCAGATCTGAACAAGAAATTCGACATCCAAACACAGAACTTAAGAGATGCGTAAAAAGGTAAAAAGGAAAGGACTCTTGAGAACTTTATTTCTACTAGGGGGATGCTTAAAGTTTGGGGCTATAATTAACTAGATATTACTTTGATAATATGAAAAAGAGAACTAGAAGGGGAAAGGTTGTCATACTGGGGAAAAGAGGAAAAAAGTGGTAAAATAAGATCTAAAAAAAATAAGTAAGTAAAAACAAGGTAAAATCTCTTGAAGAGGCAAAGAAAACCTAATATAATTGAGAGAAAGAGGGGAGGGAGTTGAGCATTGTGTAAATCTTACTCTCATCAGGATGGGCTCTAAAAGTGTATATCAGACACTTCATTTCACATAGAAACTTGTCTGTTGCTAGAGGGAAGTGGGAGGGAAAGGAGTAAAAGAAAGGGATAAACTAATAGAAGGTAAAATAGAAGAATCAGGGGAAAGGAGTAAAAACAGGGAGAAGGGATTTAAAGGGTGGAGTATTGTTTGGGGGAGAGGGTCATCAGTAGCAAAGTACTGAGGTGGGGGGAAGGGAGAAAGGGGAAAGGAAAGGGGAAAACATAACTTGGGTAAATAAGATGGCAGGGAATAAAGAATTAGTTATTCTATATGTGAATGCAAATGGGATGAACTCTCCCATAAAGTGGAAGCAGATATCAGACTGGATTAAAAAACAGAATCCCACAATATGTTGTCTACAAGAAACACATCTAAAACATAGTGACACAAATAGGATGAAGGTAAAAGGCTGGAGCAGGACCTATTATGCTTCAGGTGAACAAAAAAAAGCAGGGGTAGCAATCCTTATCTCAGATCAAGTAAAAGCCAAGATAGATCTAATCAAAAGAGATAAGGAAGGAAACTATATTTTATTAAATGGTACCATAGCAATATCTATACTAAATATATATGCACCAAATGCAATAGCACACAGAATCCTAGGGGAGAAATTAAGAGAGATGCAAGAAGAAATAGACAGCCAAACGATACTAGTGGGGTATTTAAACCTTGCTCTCTCAGAATTAGATAAATCAAACCACAAAATAAACAAGAAAGAAACTAGGGAGATAAACCAATTACAAAAGTTAGGTATGCTAGATCTATGGAGAAAGTTGAATGGAGACAGTAGGGAGTTTACTTTTTTCTCAGCAGTCCATGGAACCTATACAAAAATTGACCATGTGTTAGGGCATAAAAACCTCAAAATCAAATGCATAAAGGCAGAAATAGTAAATGCATCCTTTTCAGATCATGATGCAATAAAAATCACATGCAATATAAGGCCAGGAGAAAAATAAACCAAAGTTAATTGGAAATTAAATAATCTACACAGAAAGAATGAATGGGTGAAAGAGCAAATCATAGACACAATCAATAATTTCATCTGGGGGGGCGAAGCCAAGATGGCGAACTGCGGACAGCTTTCTCTGTGAACTCCTGGGACATTCCCTCAAACCCAGAAAATTAAGTCTTCCAACTGGTTTCTAAGTGAGAGAACCGCCAAGCATTTGGACTACAAAGCACTTCTATCCAAGATCTACCATGAAAGAACTCTGGAGAAGTTTAGCCTCAGGGGAAATCGGCCGCTGGTCGCAATCAGACTCCAGCCGGGGCAGAAGTCAGGGCTGGGATAGAGGGGTGGATTTTGGGCACCCAGGAAGCCCCTGGGAGACGCCTGGGCCACTTTGCTCTGCTTGCGGGCAGGTGCTTTGGCAGATCTGCCTTTGGAAAAGGGTGGATCGAGACCAGCTGAAAACGTGGTCCTAGTGCGAATCTAGCCCGACCAGCCT